>JANHGL010010655.1:10805-40699 GCA_024611195.1 Ceyx melanurus | reverse complement strand
GTCTGTCCAGGTCTCTCTGGATGGCAGCACAGCCTGCTGCTGTGTCAGCCACTCCTCCCAATTTGGTGTCATCAGCAGACTTGCTGAGGGTGCTCTCTACCCCCTCGTCCAGGTCACTGATGAAATTTGACATCACAGCAATGACCCTGCCCACACCCAGTGAGTAAAGGAGGTCAGCACTGCGTTTGAAGTTTATTCTGGAGAGTAAACAATAAGTGCTTCTCAAGCATTTGCCTTGCAGCATTAACAGTGTGGCTAGAAATTGCTCTTCTGGGAAAAGCTTTACCTTTTATGTTCCACATCTTCTTGGGAATTGTTGGTACCTTTGTCTAAATCTTATCAGTAGGTTTTACCTGCTATCTCCTTCCACACTCTAATTAGCATAGAGAGAAACGAGCATTTATCTTTGTCATCCTCAGGTGCTGAAGAAGGTGATAAGAGTGGCAGATAATATTGGATGCATGATAGTAATTTTTAGATCCACCGTTGAATACTTTATGCCCTGAAGCACACATTTTGAGTTCCTGGTGCTCTCAAGCCTCTGAGGTCTACAACACATAGCCAGGTGGATGGTAAACAAGCATGTGTATTCCGAGTGGACTCTAATTTTTTTTTAAATATGCCCCCTTAATAAGACCTAAGCTTGTCATATAAGAGTGCCAGTAGAGGACTGGTTCAAAGATCCATCCAGCTCTGTATTCTGCGACCACCCTATCAGACAAGGAGGGAACAGAAAGGACCGTCTGAAGATACACTTATAGCCAAATGTACAGTGGTAAATGTTCCAACATCTGACCTCCTAACTTCCAATTCTAAAGTTGCATAAGGACATCCAGAGCTGGGGGCTGCACTTGGATTTAAACAGCCCCTGAAAGACTCGGCATCTATCAATGTATCTAGTTGATCTTTTTCTACATATTTCCAAAAACACAGGTCCCAGGTTCACTTCTTCCTCCTGATCAGCTCATAGGTAGAGACAGAACATGCAATTGTTGCTCTCTGGCTGCTTTATTGTGCCTCTTTCTGAGATTTCTTATGATTGCTGAGATGACACTTGAAAAAGGGATAAGTGGGACTTCTGTTTTCATCATGTTTAAAAACAAAATTCCAACATCACACAAGCAGTCCAGCAGCCTACGTAAAGAGAATTGTATCCACTCCTGCAAGTCCTGCGTTGAAGATCAGTTCGGATGTGAAACAAGTAGTGCGGAAGATACATGAAGCCTAAACTCCTTACAGACTGTCTCTGATATTGAAAATAAAGCGGAGTCTTTTTTCTAAGAGATTAGAAGGTGCTGAAAACAAGTTTGCTGGTCTGCAAATTAGCTGTGCTGGATATGTTGGCATGTTTAATATGTTGTTCAAGGAAAATAAAGTGCTACAATACAAGATAGACAACATAGATAATGAGGCCAGAAACAGGAATTCTAAGACTAGTTCTGCACGTCTGAGAAAACTGAAACGGGAAGGGGATGTTTTCTCTGCACAGTGGCCCAAGGATCTGTAGTGCTGGGGGAGAACTGGGTGCTGATTGCTTTGATCTGTGCCAGAGAAACACCACAGAAAAAGCAATATATTCTGCAGGAATCTATTACACAACACAGGGAGCCCTTCTACAGCAATATGAAGCTCCCAGATATTGGACTATCTCAAAGGTGGCTCAAGGCTGGGGAATTAACTCCCCCATTTGTTCACCACTTCTGCTCCCAGGGTAAAATACAGTTTTTTGGCCTTGTCTTCTCTAACTATTGCACATAAATTGCCACAGAGCTGTCAAGATGCAGCCCCTTGCCTTTGGGGTGGAACAAGACTCTCCAGGGGTTACTGTGATTCATGCAAGGGTGGAAAGCACCCACAAAGTGACAAATGATCCCCATAACAACAATTACTCTGGTGTCTTATTAAACTGACTTCCTGCTAAACAGAGCACCTAGTTGTCCATTACACACATGAATGTCTTGTTTCAGTCACATCAAATATTCACTTTAAATTAGCTCAGAGTTTATTTTCTCAAAACATGTCTCTCTCAGACAAGCATTATATCAACCAGATGATAATAACAAGAGTAAGCAGAAATTATCAAAATCTGTTTTCTTTTACACTCAATAGCATCTTCCTCTGACATAAGCCTGCCCATTATTCCAAAGTGCACCGTATTCACTTCTATTGAGTACAGACACTTCAAATTTGAGGTAATTATTCTCACATGAGGGAAAGTCTCTTGATTTGCATGTAAGATTTGGTATGCACAAATTTTTGTTCTGAAATCCTTTCTTTTAATTCCAGTTTGCTGCTCTCTTCCCCCTAACAGTACTATTGCGATCTAGTTCAGAAAGCATCTTTAGCATCTCCTGCTCAAGAACACATGACCCAGCTGTTTAAGATGCCCATATGGTTTCTGAAGAAAGACCAGATAAAAATGCATGTTTAAGTCATTTTAAATCTGGGTGCTACACTTAAAACAGACCACTGTGCAAAGCTTTAGCCAGTCAGCTTGTTGAAATAGGGACCACTCACCTTCTTTCCAGTACTAAAAACATTGAGTTTGTAATTGCAATTTGTTTAATGTTCCATACAGCAAGTGCTTTACATTTACAGCTCCAATTCAGCTTGTTTTGATACCCATGGGTTGCATGCAAATAGGTTTGTTGCCATTACACAGCTGCATTCTTGTCCCATCTGTCACTGAATGCTGTTGCAGTCGGTGACAAACAACTCTCCACATAAAAGGCAAGTTAAAGGTCATATTGCCGCTTCATTCCTAAAGCACAGCTACTCCATTTCATCTGCTACAACAGAAAAAACAGCCTTCTTCACAAGAACTCTTTGCTAAGTCTCTATTATTCAGGTCTAGATACAGGGGGTAAGAACTGGGGGCATCATCTTGCAAACACCCATACCAAAAGGTAACCTGGCCCTGCAGCCTGGTGACTGCCTTGTGGCCACATAGTGACTCACACACACCAGTGCCAGGCTTGGGAAGTTGAAGAGAACAGCTGTAAATTTTAGGAATTACTTCAAGAGAAGGGTACAGAATGGGGAGTATTCAAAATTCTGAAACAACTACTTTGTTGTTGCATGCTTTACCCTTGTCATTCAAACACATGTTTTTTTGTTTAAGCATGATTAATATATTTGTAATGTTTTTTCCTAACTGAAGGGAAGTCTGTGCTATATATTAAAAGAGACTAGAAAAATACCCTGAAAGCTGACCTGGCATCATTGGGTAGCCTGTATGTGATGTTTTTCCTTAAGATACTTGTCTCATCATTTTTCACTGTTTCTTTTTGCATTTCTCTCTGCCCTGTTAGAGGCATCCTGTCTTCACTCCCATATCAGTCCAAGTCATGAGAAGAATTCAACCGAAAACACCCTTTCAGAAAGCTTTAAGAAGTACAAAACCGAGCCAAGCTCCACACAGAGCTTTGCAACACTTACGGAGAGCTAAGTTCACTGCCACTGCAGTTCAATTTGACATATATCTAGGTTTCATAGTGCAGGTTTCAGGGTGTTCACCAGGTGCCTGGGTTTGGAATAAAACCTGGGTCATTCAAGCCTGGGTATGGGAGACAAAGAGCCACTGCTCTTGCAGGGGTAGAAGAAGATTAACCAACAGTCACAGTCCAGGGCTCTGCACTTGCCCTTGATCAGCAGCAGCAATGCCCCAGCACAGTTCCACTCCAGCCATTCTGCAGGAGCCACACGCCCCAGCCCCAGCAGCCCTGGGGAGGTTGCCTGCCTCGCCTCAACTGCACGCGGAAAGCCATTTCAATGTCTAACCCTGCATCCAGGCAGATAGGAAGTCCTACTGAATGCTGAAGGTTTATTCTCTCTCACATTATGACATTTTCCAGCACTAATAGGGGTAAGTGGAGGTGATGGTTGTGCTTGACACAAGGGAAAATAAAACCAGCAGAGAAATAAGTTTGTCAGCAAACACTGAAATATGAACAGTTCCTGGAACTGGGTTCACAGACATGTTAAACACTGAAACTGGAGGAGGTAACAGATTTAGCAGCAACAGCTAAATCTGAGATCAGGCTTATGGGTCAGCTGAATCAGCTACTTAAATGTCCAGGAAAAATGCCTGCTCCACTGGCATGTGGCACAAGCTGTAACATTTAACAAGTAAATAAACTGTAGTCCATGAGGTCCTCAATTTCATTCATTCCTGTTCCTATCATTTTCACCTTGCAGATAAGACAGAAAAACTCATTATATTTTACTTTCCTAAATTGTATGACCCTGACATATACTCAGAAAGATTGCCTTTGATGCTGTTAACTACCTGCCGGCACTATCACTAAGGTTCATTTAGGAATAATCTATTACTGAAAAGGAAAGGTCCAATTTTCAAGGATGAATTATTTGAATCACAGCATGCCATTCTGCAGCAACAGGAAAATGGCCAGTTCCACTCACCAGCGCCTTTCAGAGCTGTTCAGTAGGGGAAGAGGCAGCCCATGGGAAGGTGCATTGAATTTTCTGATGGGAAAGGAATGGCAGAAAATCCAGGCTACCATAACTCTGGACATATGCAAAAGAGCAATATTTCACTCTATTATGAAGAGCTACATATAAAGAACATATATTCTGCACTGTTCCTTAAAAACTATCCCAATGGATTATGAGAATATTTAAGAAAGCATGAGCAATTTAAACTTATTTGTATGTACAGTATTTTTCTTACTTTCACTTATGAAATAAAGATAATTATTAATATAATATTGGAAAAGATACATAGGCAGAATACAAGGCACAAGGCTATTCTAAACTACAGGTAATAATGCAACTATCCTTTTTTCTTTAATTATTTAAAAATTGTTAGAAACTTAAATGTATAATTTAATAAAAATTTAACAAACATTATAGGGTTTTTTTTATGGTTCCGTTTAAAATATTTCTTATCTAGTTTACTTTTTCAAATGCATTCAAGTATAAATATTTTAGCAAAAAGTAAAAAAAAAACCTAATGGAATAAGAGGGGCGAAAATCAAGTAATGTTGACAGACACATAAAAAGTAGGCTTTGTTAATGTAATATTCATTACCTTAGAAAATGTTTTACAGGAAGTGTAGTAAATCCACCACAGATGTGATAAAGATTAAAACCTCTTTTAAAGCAAATCTGTCCATTTAAAATAACCCAAAACGCATGTGCAACATTTTTCAGCAATTGCCCAAATAGCTGATGAAACAAAATCAATATTGAAGTGAAGCATTTAATAAATTCTAAGCAAATATAGTCCTGTTAATCAAGGTGAAAATCACAAAATCCCCATTTTCCCCTTCATCTTCCAGAGATACTAAAAAAACCACTTAGAAATTAATTTGAAATGGCAGTCCGTTTGCTCCAGCACTATGCTACCTACATGACACACAAAACCACTTGCAGCGTAACATGCAGGAGAATATAAGCACTGCATTCCCCTTAGAGCACTACTTATATTAAAAACAAAACAAAAAACAAAACATAATATTTTTTAAATACAAGTATCTAAATTAAGAGTACATTTTCTGATACACTGAAGGGAGCAAATGTTACTATTTTGTCCCCCATGTTTCATTTTGGTTTTTAATAGACCATCTTTAGATGAACCAGGATTAAATATTTGCATTAAGCATGCCTATAAATGCCATCAAACAGCTGGGTCCTATCAAACCAAACATCACAAATGGCTTGCAAGATTGTGATTACTATATGCATATTAAATCAGCATTAGCATATTTTCCTAAAGAATATATGACAGCATAGTTGAGTTAAATGAAAGTTTAAAAATAAAGAATTAAACTAGCCACTTCACCATGATAACATGTATTTCATTCTCCTCCAATGAGAATCCCCATCTTGCAATACTTCTTTAGCATTTCTACCATTCTCCCATATATATAATCTGTATTTAAAAGTAATTTAAAAGAATATTTAGATAAACAATAGACACACAAAAGAAAAATAATCACTTCTACATACAAAAATATTTAGCTACTGCTTTTTAAGGCATGTTATAACTTTATTATATTCTACTCCCACTCATGAGGGCTACACTGGCATATTGAAAAGTTGGTGGTGAAGCTGAAGGAGGAAAACCAGTGCTGGGACACAAAACTGCAAAGATTTTTTTCCCATTATTAACTACTTTGCCTTGAGGAATCTCATATGAATCATTAAGAGTACTCAAAGTTCTGAAGTTAAATACACATATAAGTATTTACAGGCTTGGACTTTGAGAAGATCTGAGGAAGCAGCAAACTCTGTCCCTATTTTCCTTTGTCCTCAGCTGAGCTAATCCCATCACTAACAAGAAGGATTTCTTCAGGATAAGGACCAGACAGTTATTGGATGGTATCTTCCCATAGACACACAGAACTTTAATTCAGATTTTTAACTTGAAGAAAAAATTATCTCTTTCTGAACAAAAGCAGTATAAAGAGAACATGTGTGCAGATTGCAGCCCATAAAACAGCTATATATGACATTTAATATCTGCATATCTTCTTATGTTAGCTTGGCAAGAATTAAATTTTCTACTCATGAGTATTGCTGACATTCCAGGTTCATGCCAAGAAATGTATTTACTACCACACACTGCCATCTTTTATATTACGTAACATATGTGCGTGTTTATATGCATATGCATATATGCATACACAGTCAAAAAGAGCTGTACCATAAGTAATAATAATAAATCAAGTGAAAAGAATATTTAATCCACACACCCCAAACTCACTAATAAACACAAGCAATATATACACAAAACCTATGCTTGATTTTCATCATGATGTAATTACTATTTCAGATCAAACTGAGAAAATTAACATGCTAGCCAAACTAACATGAAGTAGGCTAATTGGCCAAAACATTCAATTTCTCACTTTCTTCCTGTAATAAAAATATCACTGAAAAATTCAATTTATGTAAATAAGGTAGGAATAAATAAAGTCTTAAAAATATTCAGCTCCATTGGAAGAGCAACATACAAGGGTATGAACCCTGCTTTTTAACCAGGCTGATTCTCTGCTGAAAAAGAAAGTGTGCAGATTGAGGTATGCCAAAAAGAACACAAGTGATCCAAATACAGTACTGTGACTATTACGAGGAAAATGCAACTTTTTTTTTTCTTCTTAAAAGAAAGCAATGCAGTAAGAATATAGATTTCAATACTTACTAAATGTTCCCTATGGATGGCATACATAGTTTGATATATGTATTTCCTTGTACATATCCTCCAAATTCCTATACTTAAATTAAGTCAGTTGTAATACACTATTTCTCAACAGGAGCTTTAACAGCCATCATCTCCTTCCCTCATCTGTGACTATGCTATTTTCTCACAGAAATAACCAAGAACCAAACTTAATTCCAATTAATTAATTCCATGATATCTCATCCATGAAAGAAAAAGGCACCAGCATAAGCAAAACCCCACAGGGCAATAGCCATGGTACAGACCTGGACAAAGCACAATCCCTGTGCCCATGGGGCTGTTGCAATATATTTTCATTCTCTGATGTTCAGAAAGTGGGATGTGTTCAGCTCTGAGCAAGAGACACAATTTACCTTTCATGTCTGCATCAAGTCTTAAGAGGACTGTATAGCCAACTGTCTGATGGCATGCTGTGTTGGTGCCAGATGTCCTGATACAATACTGATGGGCCCCTGTACTTGGTTTTTTCCCAAGAAAAGGCTTATCTTCTTTTCTGAAGGGGTTCCCACCTGCTGAATGTCTACCAAGAGTCCCCAGGGCCACTTGGCATAGTTCAAATCATCTAAACCAACCAATCCAGACTCTCAAAGCCATTATGAAAAGAGACACCCATATCTACACCATCTGCACACCCATACTGACTTGGTTCTTCCAAGTCTCACCTATAATTGAGCTTGTAGCACTGCAACAGCTGCAGTAACTCTTATGGGTAACATCATGGCAAATAGCAGAAAGATTAGTATGCTCCCCACTTGACAAATTTATCTGGCCAATATAAAATGCTTATATAGTCCAAGACCACATCAATTTTCTGAATTAATGTAATGTTCACCATAAAAAAGAAATCAAAACATCTGGGTCAACACACAAAATTCCACGGAGAGCACCCTCAGGATTTCTACTAGCGAGATACAGAGAAAGGTCCATAAAATGTAGACAGCTGGTAATAACATCATGGCATGGAAGCCTCTACATACAGCTTAGAAGCTCAAGTACATTTGAATTTGAAAATGCTTAACTCAACTATGTAAACTGAGTGCAAATCATATTTCAGTAATCTCAAAAAGAAAAAAAAAAAACAACGGAAAGGGAGACTAAAATATACAGTTTTATAAGTTATTTGCGTAAGAAAGACATATCTTAATTTTTGTAATATATAGTGTTAATAGGATACATTAAAATGAGTTTCTTTATCTGTCATCCTACTACTTTGTTTCTTTAATCAGCGGAAACAGGGGCCTGGATGTCATAAATTATGAGAAAACACAGCTCCCTTTACCTTCTGTGAGAGCTGTGCAAAGCTCAGGGCTCTCCAAAAGGAGGTCCCCATGGGTAGGGCTGCTCCTCATTCTGCTGAGAGACGGTGGCTCTTGCTCTTGCCATCACTGCACACCATGTTCTCTTCCTTATGTGAAGACCTCTAAAAATTGGCCTAATTTAAATTAAAATTTAAATCACAACTGCTATTTTAATAATGCACTAAAACCAGCATTAGGTCAATATTTCCTGTCTGCCTTTCGAGATACAAGCTAGCTACAATTTTGAGAACAAAATGGACACTACCCATAAAACTCCTGTGATATTATTAAACATAAGAATGATCAGTGGAGAAAACAATAAATCCTATAGTAGGAATTAAAAAAATAAGCATTTTAACAAAGAGTTAATAAAAAGCTTCCATCTATTAAATACAAAAAATCCATTGAGGAATATTTTAACTTCAAAGCAATTTATCAGCTCCTGAGAGGTATTAGAATTTTATTTTGTGATGCTCCTCTCACATAAAGTTGCCCAGGAGGTACTTTAAGCAGTCAGTGGAGGTGCTTTATCCAATGCTTCTGGACCTTTGGAATTTCTGGAGACACCACTGATCATTGCAGCAAAATAAACAGCATATGGAAAGGGACATGTCCCCTCTTTGATGTCCCAGGCATCCCGAGTGAGGCCAAGGCAGAAGGCTAAAGAGCAGTGGCCCTGCACAGGGGCACAGTGGAGGCAACAGAAGAGGCTGAGTCAGTCACCTCCCTTCCCCTGCTCCAGGCTCACATCCTTCCATGAGCGTTCCACCTTTCACGAGCCACAGGAATTTAAAACAAGATGTGTATTATAGCAGGTTTGGGAACACAGGAATCCTGGCCCTACAGAAATTATTTCTTCCCTCCACTGTGTCTGCCAGTAATAGGTATCAGTGCAGCAGGAACAGATGCATAAGAGGAGTAGGAAGCAGCCATGGAACAATCTTCCAGTAAGAACAAATTCTTCCAAACCCTTAGTCTAGGAACTGAATGTCTGCACTTAACATGTGTTCTAAGTTTTTAAGCACATTTGGCTAAATTTTAATATATATCATAATTTAATTGTCTATGATATGTGCTTTTTGTAAAATAAGATTCAGACAAGGCCCAGTCACCTCAAGGATTTAATTAACAGCTACCTGGAAATTCTTACTTGAAACCTGAATTATGAAAATATTATGAAACAAAAAAAAAAAACGGATAACAAACCATGCCATACTCCTCCCCCCCAGTTTCAAGTTAATGAATGATGCATGTGAGTGTGTCCTTAAATAAATCAACAAAACAAAACAAAACAAGGTTTTCCTGATTAAATAATGAGTTATTGCCTGGAACACCAAAAACTCATAAACAAATACAGTGACTATAAGAGCTAAAATGAGGAGACAAACACAGTTTCAGTAAAGACTAAGAGCCTCTCCAGGGCATAAGCTGTGAGTCCACATCACCAGTACAGTTGGCATCAGTGACTACTGAGTCCATTTGTTACTAAAAAGTACTGAATTTTTTTTAGCACTTGAACCCCATCTCCTGGAGTGCATTTCTTTTCTTTTTTTGTTGTTGTGGGTTTGTTTTGGATTTTTCTAAGTAGCAATGCAAAGTAAAGGGGTGGAACAGGTTGATATAGTGATGGCATTAGGTTTTGATCTCTTGCTTCAAACAAAATATGCACACCCAGCTAACAAAATAAAGTGAACATTGTTTAACACTACTTGTTTGGTTTTCCCTGGCCTTATACCTTGTGTAGTCACACAGATCTGAGCCAACAGGATATAAAATGTTGCCCAACCAGAACTACCCACAAAGCAGGTATTTGAAACTCCTGTAGCTTCTTCTTGTTTCCGAAGTCCTTTTAGAAGCGTCCTTTTTACCTTAGTCTTAGTAATATTTAAGTCATTTTCCAAAAAATAATAAGGTCCCATCTATAGCACAGTGTCAAAAAGGGAGTCATTTTCCCAGGAGAGCTTCCCTTCCTCTCCATCGAAAAACAGCAAACTACAGTGGGTCCCAAAGCAGGTGACTGATTTGAAGCTATGTTATGCACAACTAGGAAACTGTTCTCTGTTAAGCAAGAGTAACAGCTGCTGCTACAAAGGTAAGAGCAAGCAGCATCATATACAGCATTCTTTTAATGACACAGTTATATTATTAATGTGCAATTAGGAGCTTCCACACATTCTGTCATTTTAATATTGTCCAAGCAGAAATATGTCATTGTATATAATATGCATAAGGATTCCAAACTTTTAGATATATCTAGCTGGGAAAACAAACAATACCCCCCTGCTCCCTCCAAGACTCCCATTTCCTATTCCTGCAATGCAATAAAAATGCTTGCAAAAGTTTTTGGAAAGTCTCCTATCTTTTCTTCTGTTTGAGGAGAAGAATAATAAATGTTCCTCAGATTCCTTATAACAGAGAGAGGTTTAAAATAGTTTCTAAAAGATTTTATAGCATCTTAAAATATTCTCTTTTATCTTTTATATTTTTCTTACAGTGTCTGTAGATTATGGGCTGAGTTTAAAAAGCGCTTGGGTGCTACTTTTGGAGTTGAGAATATGCATATGGTGCACACATTTCCAACTAAGTGATGACTTCCATGAGACGTAGTACTATTTGTGGGTGGGATGCTGGCAAAAAACAGATTTTAATGTACAATTCAAATAAAGGCATGAAAATCCAAGTTTTGCAATAAAAGAAAGATGTTGAAATTCAATGGGAGAAATATAAAGTTATTTATTCTCTGCCTTCAAAAGAGTTGGGATTTTTGGTTATGTCCTGAGGCTGTACAAAATGGCTACATGGAAAATCTGTCTCCAACCAAATCTGCTTGGGACTGCAGGCACTAGGCTGGTTTTGTGATGTCATCTAGAGTATTGTTTCGCAGAAAATATGGAATTGATTGCATTTTTCCAAGTGAAGTGGAAACAAAAAGATTTCTCATGCTCACTTGTAATTACTTCAAAGTACATCTTTCTGCTCTCAACAAAAACCTCTTTACCTATAAGCGACTTCAGCAACATTGAATGAGGTGTGCAGATACCCTGACTCCACCAAAGTGGACTCTTGAGGTTAGCCACACAATAGTCATGGCTGCATTAGGATGTGGCTAGTGTGGTCTTTTAAGATGCAGTAGCAACACTATAAAAATTCTTTGCCCAAGGCACTAGCATAATTAGAGATGACTCTGATCATTAACACTGGAGAAGCAGTTATATTGTTTTTCAATTTATCCAGTACCAGTAAAATTCTCAGCTCTGTACTGTACATAGTTCACATTTATTATTTCCTTCCCCAAGAAACATATAGATTGACCACAGCATAAAATGTACTGTGACTGGGACATTGTGTCCCGACATTATAATATGCTCTGCTCTTTGTTGTGCAGACACTGTTACTAAATTACGTTATAGCCTTGCATTAATAAAATATTTTTAGGTATTTAAGTGTGCTGACAGCATAGTACATAAGAGATGACCACCAGATTCTTGAAAGTCTAGCATCAAATTTGTTCAGATCCAAGTGATTTACCAAAATAGTCTTAAAGGAATGATTTGTTATAAAGGTAGTTCCTGAATAAATAAAAGGTAGGTGTCTGTTTACTATAAAAACGGGAAGATGTTCTCTCAAATGGAGGGAGTGGGTGGTGATAGCACAAGGCATAGGAACTTAAGTGGAAGAAGGATTAATAGTTTGGGGGATGCGGTAACAGGAAGGAGCAAGAGGCTATGTAGAACTAATTAGACGTGCAGAGCCCTAAACCATTGTGTTATTACCTAGAGATCAAATCCCACAAACATCCCTTATGATTTAAGAAAATATTTTTTTCTCATCAGATCTAAGACATACAATATAGTGGGAAAATAGTCTGTCTTTTTTTTTAAGCTTGGCAACATCATCAATGTCTCTTGTGAAGTCAAAGAAAAGCTCCTCCACCCTAAACTGAAGCTTCTACATGGGGAAAGAAAACATGTTCCTTTCACTGGCTATTTCTACCAATGAAAGCAAAAAGTAGGTTGGAGACATACAAAGACATGAGCTCTACCCATTCCACCTTAATTAAGCTGGAATTCAGCCAGGACACTACTTCTACAAAAATCCTGTGGAAACCTGCAGTGATTCGGTCCACCCCTTCACCAAGATGGCACCTCTGGAAGTCTACTACTACCTTAAGCAGTAATTTATTCCTGACTCGGAAGGGCTCTACCTCCCAGTAACCCACCCACTCCTTGATGCGCCCGGGGTTTGATGGCTTTCCAGACAACTGCTGAGGCCTCGCCCTTGCCTGCGAGCTGACGGCTCCCAGACCAATGAGGAATGGCTGCAGACTTGAAAGACACGCTGCTTAAAAGGCTCTCTCATGTTTCAGCTGACCATGTGTTTTCTCTTAGTACCGTGTGAGTTCAAATACCTCTGTATAACAGAAGTCAGACTGGAAAGGCATTGTGCATAAAATAACTCTTATCTGCATTAGTATGAGTTTTTGTGCTTTTTAAAAGCATATACAAGTAGGCAGGGTACTATTCATACTACTTGGTGCACAGATTGCATTTTGTTCAAATTCAGTGATTAAAAAAAAAAAGTTTGTAAAGGTTTTCTTTTAATCCTGATCTGTAGCAGCACAGAAATATTTAACAACATCCACATCATTCGTAGGTAACTGTCTTTTGAGAAAGACCAGATTTCTCTCTCTTTATATTTAACACTGCTAACTTCAGTGCATGTGCTAACCACAAGATCAAGCTCCTGGTAATGACATAGTTTGTAACAGCAGCATACTAAAACCTAAAGCAAATCCCAAATCACACAGATGTTTTCTAAAACAAAACAAAACAAAACAAATTTAATAGTAGCTCTTTGTATTGAAGGATGCAAGTCCACCAGTAGCAAGAAATGAGAAATGCACCAACATGTTTCGTGAACACATCCCAGTTCACAAAAAGTGCTTTTTATCTCTGATTTTCATTGCTTACGTAAGTGTATTGATTTCATGGTTTACTTAATGCACTTAAAAGTCACTAACTGTATAATCACTGAAGTAAAACTTCCACACAGAAAAAGTAGTCACTATCACTAAGTAAGGTGGTTTTGAATAAATTCAGAAACCAGGACTTCTTGAGGACAATAGCTTAAGAAAAAATGTTTATTAAATTGAGAGGGTCATATTTTACTATACTTTACTTTCTAACAAGTTCTTCACTGTCCATGAACAAACATTTCAGTAACACTTCTCAAAGTCTTTGAATTTATACTGCAAACTGGCACTTGCTCATAAATATAATTTAAGATGACGTGATGGACTCCATATTTTTAATACCACCATCTATTTACCAAGCTACGCCCATTGTTCATTCATAGGCCCGGGAGTTAGGAAGCAGCTGAGAGGTGTCTTCATTGATAATTTTAGGTATTAACACATGGAAAAAATAATCTCTTGGTGGTGGCTTTCCAGCTTTGCAGAGAGGTAGTCTAAACTGAAATGTAACACACTCTTAACTTTTCCACTCGGCATCATCAGCGCAGTCCAGAGTTGCAGACTTGCTCTTAAGGTTCAGGAGTCCTCACTGTCCTTACTCCATAGCTGCCACATCCTCCTCTCTGCAGCTCCAGTATGCCTTACTACTCTCATTTACAGTATTTTTTCTAATAAGAACATTACATAATAAGAACAGGATTGTCTACACTGCCAACAGACTACTCCAAACTCCTGCAGACCCACACTTGGATTAACATCAGGCATTAGGGATTTAGTCAATCATCCACACAGATCAGAAGTAACTTCTTTCCTCTCCTGCTTACCTGCCTCTGCATAATAGCCAAAGTCCAAAAATCAGAGAGGTCAGGGATGCATTTTGAGTCAGTACAAATAATTAATTCCTAGGCTACCAGGAATCCTTTCTCCAAACCAAGTTAGTAGGGCTGGGGCTGCTTCATCTTCTTCTGCACCATGGGCATTTTGTCACTGCATCCATCTAAGCAAACTGTACTGCAGCAGCTCAAAGCTACTAATAAAGTCTTGCAGAGGGCAGCACTGGGGGTTTACTTTCCTCTGCTTGCAGTTTAGTTTCCCAGTTTCCACTTATCAGTTTGTGTGGAGCTCCTCATCACTACAACCATATTATTCTGAGTACTTAACTCATTCTCTGGGTTGTGCTGTGCAGACGTCTTAACGGTCTAGGAAATGCAGGCTGTGTGGTCTGATGCTCTACTATGGATTTTAGGAAACTCAGAATGCTTGTAAAACCCATATTAACATACTCCATCCCATTGACATGAAAATGTTTATCATTACGGAAAAATGCCAGTGTCATGAGAGCATATATAATAATAAGTTCTACATCAGAAAGATGCTTTACAAGATTTTTTCCTTTGATAAAAATCAACCTACTTTAAGCAAATGTTCCCAAGTAAAGGCAAGTTTAATTCAAGAAGAAGAAAATAAGCCTAGAGCTTGTATTGCTTGTAACTGAGCCAGAAACAATTAGTTATAAGATGCTTATTAATGTATATCTTTACTACTATGTTGACTCAGACTTCCTTATCCCCCACTTAATACAATCCATCCCCTCTGTTAACACAGAAAACAGACTGTCAGCCTTTAGGAAGTGTGCTATCTGGAAAAGCTAGAGGTATATTCCAGATTTCATGTATTAAATTCCCTCAGCCTGCTGACCTCTCCGCTTCTCAAGGAAAACGCACACAGCATCACTGGGTGGGACTTCAAAACAATTAAGCACAGGAATTAGACACTATTGGACTAATCAGAGTGAAGAGACTCTTCCCTTAAGAAAATATGCAAGATGCCTGATTGTTTAGTTTTGCAGGTTTTTTTTGAGCATGATGTGTTCCAAGTTGCCATGGATTATGAACACGTTAGGGAAATTAAGTAAGTACCTAATCCAAGCACCACTCAGTTAATTAATATTGTGCTGGTAACAGGGTTATAAATGCATACACTTAATGAGAATTAACAAGATTTGTTTGCATTAACATGGTCTAACATCTCCCAGGTGACAGCAGGAACTATGCAATGGGTATTTATGCTCAGTTCTGGATGCTGTCACTAGTGCCTCAAGAGGCCGGGTAGGGACCATGGCATTAGAGCACAGGGAGCTCTGATCCCCGCCCCATACACCTCCAGCAACTGCTGAGGAAGGGCAGAGCTCACTCCCTGATGCTGAAACTGACTGCACTTTGCATGGGGGAATTGCTGATGGCTTGACACAGAGAGGGGAGATGACCCTCTGGCCCACTGATTAAATGGACTAGAACTGAACTTGCAACAAAAATAAACACAGCAAGTACACAGATCAGCAACACTTGCGTGACTTTATGAAGACAAAAATCAAATTACTTCAAGATGATCTTTACAATTACTTTAGCAAGTTCAATAGAGCATCAAAGATGACAGCTGTAGCTTTCTGTGGCAAGGAGCTCACAAAGGGCGGTGACATTGCTTCCCCAGGCTTCAGCAACACCAGGGCTGAGCCCCTCTTCCCTCTCATTCCTCAGGGGTTACTCATACAAGCACCATGAAGATTTTCATTAAACAGTATTGGGAAGAAAGTCAGGATAGAAATGGTAGTCCTGCTTTGTGCTTGTCACTGGTTAGGTGAGACTTCCACTATTTTCAGTTCATTACTTCCTCCATATGGTCCTCTTCAGTTGTCTGTCTCACCAGCTTTGCAAACTCCTACTTCTAGTGGGGAGATGCACCTGCATTGTTGCCTGCACACTGCCGACATCAGTGCCTGAGGCCTCAGTGATGGGCCCAGGGAGCTGACAATAAAACAGTGGACATAATTCCACAATAATTGATGGGTTTTGCTGTCTATCTACACAACTATTCATTATTACAATTAAATTATCTTGCTTTTATAAATTTCAGTTGTAACAATATTTTGCATTAAATCATTAACCTCAAAACACCGGATTTTTTCAGGAGCAAGTAGGACAGTAGCAATTCATAAAATATAAGGTTCATATCCTTGAAAGGTCATTACTATATGTTTGATGTGGACTACTCAAGGTTTAGCTAAATGATACAGACCACATTATGGGGCAAGTTTCTGTAGATGCAAGATGAGGTACACATATTCTGATAGTTTGCTCATTTGCAAACATCTGTAGCAGAACATGTTGATCTTCCACTGGAAAAAAAAAAACAAACAAACAATAAAACACAAATGGAGTCAGTTCCATTTGCTTTCCATATATGGGAAGAACTGTCTCCAAACAAATTTAAGTCTTGACTCCAAGTGGGATTGAAGATGCTTTTCAGATAAGAAGTGGTAAAATAAAATAGCAAGAGATCACAGAAAATGATGTTGTTATTCTCTTTCTGCAGCATTCATCTAATTTTATGTTTCACATTGGGGCAGTTTAGCCTTCTCATAAGACCAGAGAGACAGCAGACAAACAGCAGTTCATCGGTGGTTAGACTGCACTCATATAACCCAGCAATCATAATTCAAGGCAGAAAATTATTTCCTGTCAGAAATATAGACTGAAACTGCCAAGAAAATCTCTCCAAAGCTACATACTTATCACCATTCACCATTAGACTTGAGATGAGGATAATCAAAATTGCACCACTTAGTAAACCATGGATAGAATATCACACAGAGAGGAAGAAAAGAAGACGTAGCCATGGAGTCAGCCTGAGTTCTACTAAATACTTTGTTTTGCAATCACATTTCTAAAAAAACAGAGAAGTAGGTAAAAATACAGTTGCTTTTACAGCCTACCCACTGTGACATTTTTTCCAGACAACTGGCAAGATTTTATATTAGCTATGAAGCCATGTCTTAACAATTTTGTGGATTCACTCATCTCACCATCCTTGGTGCCAGAAACTATCGTGTGAGATAAATAGAAGGTTGGCTTTAGGACATCATGCATATGATGTGCAGCTGAGAGGGGACACTGACTTGGGAGCAAGTACCTGGGTAACTATTTAAATCTCCATAGCTGCAGTAGAGCTTTCATAAGGTTTATAACAGGATTACAATCTTTTCAAGTTAAAATAACCAGGAGTTAGAGAGGTGATATTCCTTGAGCTTTTTCAAAATTATATTCCCAATAAGAGTGAATTTCTCTCCCCTATACAGGCATTCTCTTCCTTTTGCACCAACAGCAGGAAAAAGGGAGAAAAAACCTGCACAGTGTGATTTCCTGATAAGCTACTTGTAACCGATCGTATTATTGCTTTATTTTCATGTATTTTGTTCTGTCGGTTTTGTATTTTTCACAACTTCAGATGCTGAGTCCAAAGGAGATGCATGTTAGAAATGGATGGCTGGTTCACAGCAACATTGTCTCATGCAGCATCAGAGGTTTTCAGATGTGAAACCCTTGTCCAGTTTTCTCACAGTGGTAGCTATAGCTGATAAAGTATCATCATTAATGTACTATTCCGTGTATTATTTAAACCTCCAAGAGGAAAACAGACTGGAAATTCAGTTATCCATTGCCACAAGTCACTTTGATACACCATGAAAACAAAACCCAAAGCAGATTGATGTATTTTTTTTTAGAGCTCCAGAACACAAAATTTACCCAAAAAATGAGATACACAGTAAGAGCTGAATCTAGCTATAAATTCTGACATATCTCCACTAATAATGATTAACGACTAAAAAAAAGGGAAGCTGCATACACAAATGCCAACCTGAACTGACATTAAGACATACAAATATTTTAAATATTTTTCCTTCTAATTACATATTTCTTACTATTGTAACATATTCAACATATAAAACCAGATTGGCTCTACTGCCTGTCTCAAAACTGCAGGCAGTCAAATAAGCTCTGAAAAGCTAATTCAAATGACACAAGTAATGCAGCGGCATTACTATTTCTTCCATAGAAAATCCAAATAAAGCCCATTTACTTCTCTTGTGAATACAAGACAGAGGTATTAGCACCACAGCAGAGTTCTTCTGCAGTAGTATGTGAACAGGGAGACTGACTGCTCAAACTTGAAATCCCTAATAGAGCCTCCACTATTTTTACTTCCATCTCAGTTGGAATACAACTCTTATGATTTGTGGAGAAGTCTGTGGTCACACTAGCTTATCATGTTGACAACTACAAGACTGATCTAGGAATGGGAGAGCTCAAGGCTGCACCAGAAAATTAGTATTCAGAGTATGCCACTTTGTTCACTACTTTTCAAGGACCAAAATTACTTTTCCTGGGCAGAATGGGTCTTTTTAAGACAACTTTACAACTAGTGCATGGCCCGTCACATTATTCTATGACCTGAGTTTCACTGTTTAAGTGCAAAAAGTAGTATGATTTAGTATTTCTCTACTTCAATGACAGGTGTAAATGTTTGCATGCCAGAGAGCGATCTGAATGGAGCTATGCTGTTTGCTGGAGCTCCATGGGTCCACATAGCAATGTTGTTAGTACCAGCACCATGACATCAGCAAAGGCTAACTGCTTTTGGTATAAAACATAACAATGTTATTAGCACACCACCAGCATGATGCCCCACTCTGCACCTCACTGCTCAACACACCCTGATCATGTGTGGCTTTACCTTTACCCTCCTAGCCCAGCTGTCAGGTAAGAATGATGTCTCTGCAGCAGCATAGGAGGGCAGCATGACTGGAGAGAGCTGTGGATCTCCAGGGTTTTGGGAGGTGGGTGAATGAGAGCTTGGGTCATGACAGCAGTACCAGTTAGGACTGGTTTCAGAAAGGGCACATCTGTCAAGAAGCAGGTGACTAGAGACAGAAAACAAACCCCATCCCTTAATGACATCAACCTCTCACTCCAAAACTTGATAGCATGCTGATATTTGAGGATATCAAGGTGCCTTCCTTGCCGTCAATTATCATGCAAGATTGAAATAGCATAATTTGTCATTGGTGAAATGCCATGTAACACATCTGGAAGCAGGGTGTTGGCAGTATTTGTGTTATGCTCTCAGCAGGACATGATTTGCTGGTAGAGACCATGACAGCACTGCTGGAGATGAAAACACCCAAAAAGTGTCCATGACTGTCAACTTTTATTTTGCAACATATGTCAGACTCTTGTCTGTGATGTGGCACGACTAGCTATGGTATGATGTAAGTGCAACAGCACATATTTTAACATACAATACAATTGTCTGGGAGAAGTTAATTTGACTCCCCACTGTGAGACGCATTATGTGGCAACCAAATCCTGAAAAGTGCTCTAGTCCACTTAAAACGGTGCTGTGAGCTGAAAGGGCTTCTCACAGGGCAGGATGCACTGGGCAGAAAAATTTCCAGAAGTGAACTGTAAATGGAAAAACCTTTAAACAAACATAAATATTAGCCAAACTGGATGCAGAATTACTAGTTTGGGTTGGGCCTCCTCAGAGTAATGAAGCAATTCCCTTAGAAATGTCTCTCTATACAAGTTCAGAGCCTGCACTTAAGGCGGATTAGCCATGTTGTCATCTTATGTGAATACCAGTCTTTGCTTGGGAAAATGAATTAAGACCACACCAAAATTACTCCAATGAAGAGTTCTCAACAGCACTCGTAACCTCAGGGATGCTGTTATAACAGCAAAAGGAACCAGTAAAATACAGACTGGTTTACCAATGCTCTTTTACTGCAAAGCGAAAACACCGTTTATGAAAATGAAACACACCAAGGAAATCCTTTGCTCAGACCCCAGCATAGCAGTGCAATTCCTCAATGAAAGAAAGTCCTTCTTCATCCCTTCCAACACAGAGCTTAGGAAAAAATCCCATCTGACATGAGTCATCTTCTCATTCAAACATTAATTCAGTTTATCTTGTTGGAAGGACGATCTAACCCCTACCTTCTCCAGACTTTCTCAACAGGAAGTCCATGCACAGGGGTAGAGAGTAGCTCAGTGACAGAGGTGAAAGGAGGAAGGAAAAACATACACAAACACACAGAAAAGTGATAATTCTGGAGCTTTCTTCC
Organism: Ceyx melanurus; assembly: GCA_024611195.1. Classification (NCBI taxonomy): domain Eukaryota; kingdom Metazoa; phylum Chordata; class Aves; order Coraciiformes; family Alcedinidae; genus Ceyx; species Ceyx melanurus. The sequence goes on along the minus strand of JANHGL010010655.1, from coordinate 20,264 downwards.
AGAAAACCATGTGCCAATGCACAGCAACAAAAATAACCCAGGGGTTCCCTCTCTGCTCTGGCTCCCTGTGAAGAACCACTTTAAAGCTTTTAGAACATTTGCAGAGTTTGAGAGAAATGGTTTTTGTTTAACTTCAGCTACTTCAGAAATGCCTGGGGCCTGAAGAAACATATTTTTGGATTGCTCTTAAAGAACAGGCTGAACTTTGAAGTTGAGGAATTTTTTTTCAGATCAAATGTTAATAAACACGAACATGACAAATCAATCTGAGTACTGGGAGAAAAATTAACAATAACTAAAAAATCTTATTGGATTAATTAATTGTGGCTTATTGTTACTTATTCTAATACATTGATGGTCTGGCACTTCAAGTTCTATGAGCCATGATGCATAATGTGTTTTTGTGTCCTAACTAAGTACATTTTATATTATTGCCCATTTCCCCCTACAAAATAAAAGTCATATCATCACCACTGAATACATTTCAGTGTGGGTAAGAATGGGATTATTAATTACTAATTTACTTACGGATCCTTTAAGTTTAAGAAATGAACACAAATCCAAAGCATTTGGAATCTAAATTGCTTCTTTGTACACAGCTTATTTATAACAGAAGTTGCATCAATGACACCGAGTTTACCCTGTACTTTCTTGTTAATTGAGGTGGTCAACTCAAAGTGTCTCACGTGACTCATTTATTCTTTACTGTATTGCAAGAAATGGCTGGATAAGGAAACCTTGACTTTATGGGAAGTCATGGGTCAGTCAGCTGCACAGCCTATTACTATTACACACACAGGCTATTAATTACAGCTACATGGTTGCAGAATCATCTGAGTACACTGTACAACAGTATCATGCCAGTATTGCCACATTCACATTTCTGTATTCTCGCCTCAATTTTTCTCACCCTATTTTCAGAAGGAAAAACATTATTCATTCTTAATAGGTGTCCTGTTAAGTACTCAAAAAGCAATAATGTAAAACCAACCTTCTTCTATAAATATTGGTAAAACAACAGTTCACTGCTGTAGTTCCTTACCAACCCAGTGAAGTATATGGGGAAACTACTCAAATATTTTCCTGTAGATGTCAGGGATATCTTTTAAGGAATCTGAGTACCACAATGCTTTGTCAACCCAGAAGTGTACCTACTAAGGACTACTGGAACAAGTTTGCTTCTCACAAATTAGTTGATTTGTAATAATTAACTAATTAAATAAAATCATTAGAAAAAAAAATTAAAAAGGCACCCCCTCCAGATTCTGTTCTATTCTCGTTAATGCAAGCCAAATTAATTGTACCAGGGCATTCCTACTGCAGGACAGAAGTGAGAGGTAAGAAGGAGAGTTCTTACCTATTTTATCCAAAGGGAGTCCTATACTAGAAACACCTCCCTGAAAACTGAGGGACTTGCAAAGGGACAGATCCTCAGCACACACTGATCGACAGGGTGCTTTGATTAACACCACAAACTCCTGATGCAGAATATCAGCGCCCTGAGGAGGATTCCAGCAAACATCTGTTACCATTAAAGATAGCTGGTTGAGATCTACACTCAGAGAGGGCCAAGGCCAAGGGATTAAACAGTTCCTCTCTTGAGTCCTAAACAGCACACAGATTTGAATCTTAGCAGAGCAACATTTAAGGAAATCAGCTTCAGAATCAGGAATGAGGAATGTGAAGCTATTCATTTAGTGGTTTCCCTAATGCTCCTCCACTTAATATTTGCAAATTTAATATTTACACATGCAAGCCTTACAAAAATTATGAGGAACAGCTTATGTATTTCTCTTAATAAACAAACAACCAAAAATACAAGGTACGCATAGCAGGGTTTACAGCTGGGATCCTATCCTTCTTAGAGCTACTTATCTAAGATCTAGCATCTATAAAAAGCCTCTTTGTTTGCTATTTACACAGGTGTCCTGGAGCATTATATAATTATGTAGGAGATCAACATAGCCTCAGGATCTCAAAATATACTAAAAGTACATTAGGATCATGACATAGAGCAAAAAGAGTTGGCTACCATTTGACACTGGTCTTTTATTCCTTCCAGAAGTTCACCTAGACTTGGAGGATAGATGTCTTTATTTCTTCATGAGAATAAGGTGAAGAAAATACATCTTTTCTTAATCTTGCTCAACTAAACGTAGAGTCAAGTTGACTCCCCACGTTTAAATTCTGCCATTCTTCTTTATGCTAAGGAGTTGCACCAAACTTGTCAATAGATCTCCTACCATAGGGTCCACAAACCAGGGGTCAGGATTTAAAATAGTAAAGCTATAGTAACTTGAAGTATTCAAAATATACACCAAAGGAAGACAATAAGACATGAGAGATGATAGAATCAACACAAGGCTTAGATGTTTCCACATACTCTCTAATCACAGAATCAGAAAGTACATTGCAAATTAAAGCAGATTCTACTAAAAAGCCCCCCAGAAAAGGCATGTATCATCCCTTCAAAAACAAAACAAAACAAAAAAGATATATTATCCATAAAAACCTCCACAATGACTATTCTCTCATTTCAGTCAGCCAAATCCTGATGACATGGTTTGAATCTTAACAAGGTAACAACAAAATCCACTAAAATATAAGAACAAGGGACATATTCAATTCCTATTACACCTTGCTTCATTAGAGCTTCTTCTGCTTTTAATCTGCTATAATAAAGACCTTACATTTGAGTAAAGATCTTAGAATTTGACGTGCTCATACAGAAATCTATATTGCATGTAAATTACATGAAAAAGGCAACACCAGTACATGAGACCTTGCACTTACTGTGAATTAATTATGTCCTCTGTTCAGAAAGTCCTCTTGTGATTCTTTTCCAAAGCATCTTTTGTGCAGGATCTATACGTAATGCCTTGTTACAGGAGACAACATCAGGATGAAGATACTTCCACTTCACATTCCCTAGGTTATGTATGGCTGCTGCTTATGTCGAGATCTTGCACCCTCTCCTGTAAATTTTATCAGCTATTCAGATTCCCATATATATTAGAAGGCTGTAGAAAAAAAAATAAATAAATTATTATTTCCAATGTGATTAAAATAATAATACTTCTAAAATTTAAAATAAACCTCTTATCACCTATTTTCAGTTACAAGCATACAGAGGATTACCAGAGGTGATAACTAACAAGCATTCTTTAGAATGCATACAACTACCAAGGAATTGCTGCCATACTAGCATCATTGGTATTTGCCTAGTTGTATGTATATAAATCACATGGCACTGTCACTTAAAATGGACATACTATCTTTGGCAGAAGTAATCATTTGCCTGCTTTAAAACCATAGCAACACTAACTCTTAAAAAAAAAAAAAAAAAAAGTTTAAAATATCTTGCAGTATTTGTTTCCATTACAGCATTTTTTGGAGTTGTTTCCTTAGTTATGCTTTTTACTTCTAATTCATTAACTCCTCAAACTTGATTTACTTACAGACTCTTTACCCACAGCTGTAGTATGTAAAATGAAAGCATCATCAATGGAATACTTTAATCCAGAAAGCATAAATGCAGAAATACACAGACCTTTGATATCATATGAATGTCAACCAACAGTAATGAAGACTGCTAACAAGACTAATGTATTTTCCCACCATAACTTGTTTTTTTCCCCATTTTCTTCAGATATTTACTAAATCGAGTCTTGCTAAGTAACAACTTTCTTTTTCATGCTGTGAATCCTATCACCCAAACCAGAATTTTACAGCACTTATAGCCTCAATCTCCCTACCCCAAGTAATGGCCAGTTCAAGTTTGCTCAGGGATTGCCCTTTATTCCTCCAAGGTTGCTGATTTACCAAGCAGATACTTGAAAAGTTCTGAAAGTATTTGCGTACCAGGAATTAGTTTTTCTGAAATCAGTCATCATGGAAAATAAATCCCAGCCCATAATTGAGAAAACCTATTTGAAGATGAAATTCTCTTTATGACAACCAACAAGAGAACCTACCAGGAGATGGGCTTGATTCCCTGGTAGGAAGAAGAGGTGGAAAGCAGTAGCCATCACTGTAACAACTGACAAGCTGCAGCACTTTGCTAATTAACTGCCAGGGGAGATGCAGGAAATGACCCTGGGCAGTGGGTGACTTCTTAAAGTGGTCCTCAAAATGTAACCTGTCATTGAGGCCTTGGGAGTCACTCAAGGAACTGCAGAGTCTATAATCTTGTACTGTGGGGAGCATTTCTACTGCTCAGGATGTGCCTCCCACAGAGGGACTTTTGGAAAAAAAATCCTTTTTTAAAAAAAATGGAATTTTGGAATGGACTGCTTTATAAAAACAAAAGCGAATCAAAAAGAACTGCAAGCCACGCTATGAACTCTATGCTACAGTTTGCATTTTTAAAATTCCTCATAATGGATCTGGAATAAATCAGCAATGGGTCAAACTGATTCAGAAAGTGTTTGAATAACTGCCCATGTCCAGGGGTTCTCCATCAGCTCACTATTTTGACTGCTTGTGTTCAATTACCATTTGAGAAAGCAGGACTGCTGAGAAAGACAACACAATGTAAACAGACACTGGCTATAAAGCATACAATGTACCAATATTCACGCTGCACCTTTCAGAAATGTTATCAAAAGCAACTTCATATCGCACCACTCAGTGACACTCCTAGCTAGCAACATTCAATAGAGCCAAAGGTAAGAAGTCTTCAAGAAATCAAGAGGGCCTGAAATGTCTAATTTTATCTCTGTAATAGAAACAGTAATTGACAAATCATTATTTTACATCTATAAAATATATGATGAGGAACATACCACATGCATTCTAGACTTTCTGTCTGCACTGGAAATCAACTGGGAAATCATAAGGTATGGTGTAGAAACATCACTACGAATATACTGTATTACTGCTTTTGCAGCTGCAGTCCCAGAATTTGTTTCACAATAATTCAGTTACCCATGTTTAAACAACCAACCAGCAAAAGAAAGGCTGATATATTTCATATGCATTCTCTTTGAGCAGGGGGGCCTTCACGTCTGGTTGAAAAATGTCAGGCTCATATGACACAACCGAAGTCAGAAGAGATGCCTAACCATAACTAAAAGCAGAATTTGGCGAACACAATTGGAAAATACCAGCAGAGTGTATACAAATGCATACACGCAAACTCATGTAAGAGCAGAGCATAAGACAGATTGTATTCTTTTAATCACACCTTTTAAAAAAACAAAGTTGCCTGTACAAACCCTTTGCTGCACAACTACATGGTTCATTTATCCTTCTGTAACATAGACACACCAAAGCCTCTAGTAAGGGAGAAATTTATTCTTTTTTTGCCCTTTTTCTTTCTTTTTTCCCTCATTGAGAATTTTAAACACAGTTTCAAGAGTGAAAGAACACATCTGTCATGCCTTCCAAACTGAGTTCAATAAGAAATAATCAACTAAGAATACCACAGTCAGCAAGTATGCCCATAAGCTATACATTAATATATTTATATTTTTAAGAGAGCTTTAGTTTTTACCTTTGTTTTCATTATTTCCTTCTAGCATATAATCCAGAAAATAAATATAGATGTCTTTCCTGATTCAGCAAAATCACTTTTTTACAATGAGGGTCCGAACAGCTTAGGTATTAGTCCTTAAGAATCCTTACCCAAAGGAAAGCAATCTTTCTGTTAGCTTCAGTACCAATTTCTAGAATTTTTGTATAATTATTTTAAGACTGTTCTTTCAAATGTTTGAGAAAGGAAGATTTCAGCTTGCTTTCTGCATACAGTGCCTGACTTGAAGCTGCCATTCACTTCTTTAAGTTTCTTGCCTGTTCCTAGTACAGTTCATTATAATACCTCGGGCTTCAATATTTTGCAAATACAGGGTGAAAACTGGTATTTGCAAAGCTGTAACAAAACATAAAGATTTTAAAATATTACTTAAAAAACTTGATTCTGAACCAAGGGATAACAGCATTTTAAACAAAATTAAACAGACAAACTTTGCTGCAAATTGGAAACAATTCTCTTGTATTGGAGCCCATAATGACTATTTTGAATACAGATATTTACTGCTGCCAATAACTTTTGGTAACTTTTCTGTTATTGGGAAGAGCTTGAATACAATCCAATCCAAAAAAAAATGCTGACTTTCCTAAATAGGGGCTGTGTTTTTGCAATAAAGAATACTGGTCAATATACAAGTGAAGGAAAACTGAACCAGATGTCAGTAATAGGACCACAGAACATTGCATTTGCCCAGAATCGCTATTTTAAACACACGATGTTAGTCTACTGGTTTGTGGGATAATACATTCTTGGCAGTCAGAAGGAGTTTCGATATATTAGAAGGTTATCCTTGAGTTAAAAAAAAAAAAAAGAAAAAAGAAAAAAGTGAAAGAAATGAAGCAAGAAAGAGGTAGAGCAAGGACATTAATTCATCAAGCTCCTATAGCAACAAGTTCTTTCTGACTTAGGAAATCAGTTCAAAGAAAAAGCGGTCTCAAAGCAGAAGGCTTGAGGTTTACATTCATTTTCATTTTCTGCTTTCATACCTTACTACTCATTCATTGTATTTGTCTTTTCTTTTTTTTTTTTTCCAAGTAGTCAGTTTCTGGGCAAGAAGTCTAAGGAGAAACTGGTGAGCTTTCACCTTGCTCAAGTGCAGTCAGACTGATGGGGGGAACAACACCCCCAGGAACCACCTATGCAACTCAAACCACACAAACCCCAACCAAAATCTTTTCACGTTGGAAACCTTTACTCACACATGGATCCCACTGCCATCACTGGGGCTACTGAAGGAAGCTGTTGACAGGACCAGGCCCCACTCTCCCAGAATCACTACAAGCAGCCCTGGAAGCCATATGCACACAAATAACGTTAACCCAGGTTCCTCTTCATTACCGATTAAGTACTTACCCACCTCTAAAACGCATTCTAATTCAAAGTCACAGGGATTTGGGATTGTTTTTTGGTTACGCTACCCCCATTCTACTTAAAAAGTAGTTACATCTGTATGCCTTCTTAATATAGGAATAAAATTTTGAGATGTACTTTGTATGTTTGGCAAACAATCACTTGTTTTCCCACGTAGTAAATTTCAAAATCAACTCTTTTCATTGTTTTAACAAACCCTCCTCTGAAAGATAATTAAAACCACTTCCCAATATACAACCAAAGTTTTATTTTTATAGTCTATCTTCCATTATGGCATAATCCTTTCTTTTTTTTTTAAACCAGTGAAATATACAAATCACGCAAGACAGAAGTATGTACATTAAATGTACAGAACAAAGGAAAGGACATAGAAGATTTACATATCTGAATGCAAAGTAAAATATTTTACATTAAATAGTGTTTTTAATAGCTCGGGTCATGAGATTCAGTTCTGCTCAGACAAAAGTCACTAAAAAGGAACATGAGGTGATTCAACAAATGAAAAAAAAAATTACCATGGTTTTTGTACAATAAAAACCAAGATGACATAGTCAACAAATTAGTGCTTTATTTATTTATCTTACTTTAAAGATATTCTTTGCAAACAACTGAAGATGAGGGGTAAATATGTCCTTGTACAATAAATTAAGAGCAATAAAGCGCCATTTAAGAAACTGATTAATGGTCAAGAGAAACTTAACGATATAGCTTAAAGGCTCGTGAAAAGTTAAGGTTTTAGCACAACTAGGCTAAAGTGAAAGATTTTTCCTTGCTTGTTATTTGCAAAACCATTTCCTTCAACTTGTTGGATGGAACTGAGTTTGAAAGAGAAATCTGAACCAATGATTAAATCCTGTGTAACTACACAGCATTGGGGTGAATGCATATTGTTCAACAAATAATTTCCATTTCAAAAACTGAAAAGCAAGGGCCAAATGCAGCACATTTTAGAGTTGGAAAGTGTCTTCTTTCAGCAATAATCAATCAACAATTCCCTTAACATGAGAGTGGAACAGAAGTGATCTCCAGACCAGTATCAAGTGTGTACAAGAGGTTACTGCCTCTACCAACCATCCAGGAAAGTCCTAAAGCTGGGAGGATGCTTACTTTGTGATTATTCTTAAAACTTTTGCATAATAAAAGCATAAAAAAAAAAAAAAAAAAAAAGTTAAAATCACTCTAAAAACCTGAAGGGATCTGAAAAAGAAAATGGGGATGAACTGCCCCTGTAATTTAGACCTTTTATTATTTCTTAAATCATTAAAATATATATGTACAAAAAGCTTTGAAATATCAGACACCAGCAGACCACAGTTCTCCCATATATATGTAACTGCCCAAGTATAGTCTGAACAGTTGTAGTGTATATCTGCAATATATTATCTAAAGCATGTGTATTACAGACATAGGATAAATTTGGTATTGCTGCAACATTTCATTGAACTATAATAGCCAGTTTATGTTATTAAAATATGGACCTCCTGTTTCCTTGAGTGAAAGCATTTCCAAAATCTGAGAAAAAAAAAATAAAATAAATCATTCCATGAGTGGATATCTAATGATTTATTTTCTCACATAAAATTAGAGGAGTTATTTGTCAAGCTGTGTTTTGAAAGACAGCCAGTTATGAGACCATTTTTAAGGCATTTTCAAGTTTGGGTAATTCTATTTTCTGTGAGCTTTCCAGGCTGGGAGACCATAACTGTTTTCAAGCATTGCATCTCCCCTCTGCCTGGCTATAGTGCTCCAGGCAGTCTGCACCTCTGCTGCTCTCCACATGTGGTAGTAAAGTACTGTTCTGTAAGATGAGACACTTGAATGTCACAATTAGCTAAAAAGGCCAAATTTTGCCTTGAAGAACATAGTTATTATTCATCAAGGCAGAATTTTTAATTTTTTTTTTTGGTCTAGTTAGTTTCTGGAATGTGACTCAGGAATAGCGCAATTGAACCCTTTATGATCCTTTCCTCTTTACCTTATGTTGGCATTGTGTACTTAAGTGGGCACATTCAGGTATGCAACTGACACTGCACTGCATGATGAATATACCCATCCCTTATTTACAGAGCCCTAAATGTACCAAACAGCTTTATATATCCTATTCTGATAACTTCTGGTGTCTGAAACAAGAAGTCATAGGACAGGTCTGTGTGTTCCTCATATTCAAAAGGATTGTTCTAACATTCCAAGCACATTACATGGTTGGTCTGCCTACTGCACATGTATTATGTCCCATAAGACTAAGTATGTTGGATTTTGCCCTCAGACTACTCTATTGTTTTTAAGAAAACTCGATTTTTTTTTACTTTGTAAAATAAATATTTTCAGATTCTCCCCCATTATTGCCAAAAGTATAAGCTGCACACAGTTTGGGATGGATGCAGAAAGGGTTTCCAGGCACTTCTCTTTGCAACCTTCATATTTTTCTTTCGAGTTTTTTTCTTCCCTTACCCTTTTTTTTTTTTTTTTTTTTTTTTTTTTTTTTTTATTTCGTCCACTTGTGTGGCTCCTTTATATAATTGGAGTTCGCTGTTGTGTAAGGGGGATGAGCCCCCCCC
>JANHGL010010655.1:0-10795 GCA_024611195.1 Ceyx melanurus | reverse complement strand
TTTTTTTTTTTTTTTTTTTTTTTTTTTTAGAAGACGACAACTTGCTGGACTCTATAAATAAAATGGAGATAGTCCTGTGGAAAGGGAGAGGACCCTGCACCCCTTGCTGGCAGGTGGCTGCAGTTCCTCCCACATCATCCGTCCCCTATTTGCACACAAATTGGTCCACAATCTCTGTGCACAACTTGCATTTCACGTAGCAGCACCAGTGGAACTTGCAGTGGCAGCGCTCTCGCTGCACCGTCTTGAACTGGTCGTACCCCCGGCCACAGCACATGAGTTCACAGCCATCCATGCCTTCTGAGGTCTTATTGCAAAGACGGCCCTGGGTGCCCAGGGACCCAGTGCTCTCGTTGCGCACACAGTAGTCAGGGCTGGGATCGATGTAGACCAGGTCGTGGATGGTGGGTGCATTGAAGCGGCTGTTCACTTGCACCAGCTTGCCCCGGCTGTTGAGTTTCATGGCAGCAGCACTATCGTATTTCTCCTTCAGGGCATCGCCTACCTTGCGGAAATCAGCAAGCTGCAGCCAACAGGTCTTCAGGCTACAGGAACCAGAGACACCGTGGCACTTACAGGCCACATCAGCCAGGTTGTACACAGTCTGCAGGAGTGAGGGAGAGAAAGCAAAAGCAATGATCAAAGATTAGCACGGCTGCAAATTCATTTATTCCCCTTGTTTCCTGCCTTCTGTCACATTCTCACTCACCCCTCTGCAATACTCTACTTCACATCCTCTTTCCTCCTGCAATATTCTGGGAAAGAAGAGCAAACGAGCAGACACATGTGCATCCCAGCACTCTGTTAGCAAGAGGAGGAGGAAGGGAGCCCTCTCAACAACCTCTCCCCACCGCAGAGACAGCCACAGCAGCACACATGGTCCAGACGGCAGCATCAGTCAAGCTGCCGTCAAATTTTAGGAATTTGCTCTCATGCCAGCAAAGGATTTTGCTGTTTCATTGAGAAATGTAAAACATCCCTTTATTTTCGAAGCTACTCTATTGATCTCTGCTTGAGGCTGCAATTAGGGAAAGAGTTAAGATTCCTCTTGCTCCTGGCTCAGCCACAGCTAATTGTCTACTCTTGGCTGAGCCTCCTCCTCCTATCCCAAATATTGCTCTGCAAGAAAGAGCACATCCAAGAAAAAAACCCCAAACACCTATGGGTGGGAGACAGATCTACATAGTAATATCCTCTTTACAAAGCCTTGGCAGAGAAACATCAGTCATTTGCCCTGTACAAATAGAAATAAGAGTCAGTGCTGACACTGCCTCAAAAATCCTGGAGTCTGACACATGAGATGATACTGTGGACAACTTCCACCCAGCAGTTACACAGAGTCTTAAAGCTGCCAAATGGCACTGCAAAGATGAGGCTGAGGAAGTAAAAAACTGCTTGATTCTCCATAAGCAACGGTGAAAGTGTCATTTTTCTTCTTGCTAATAGTAAATTGGACTGTCCATTACTTTTAGACACCCTCATCTCACATTTAAATGTTATTAATTTTCAACTATCTTTCATCCTTCTTCACCTTATAACACAAGCATAAAGTTGCCAGCTGACTAATTCTGGCACTTCAAGCTTTAAGAAAATAATTATTTTGGCTCTTCATATTCAGACTATTAAAAAAATAAAAGTTTACACCCATTCATTTAAGGCTTTTTTGAGACTAAAGAAACCATGAAGACAAGCTTAACCACAGAAGACCATGTTTTCTAATAAGATAGAGGAGCTTTTCACATCATCCTAAAGCAGGAAAAGAAGAAAAAATCAGAACAATCCTGTGGCACAATTCCAGACTTGGAAGCCCAGTGCGTCCCTCCTCCCTCCAAAACACACTGTCCTGGCTGGAAATACAAACTAGTAAAATTCTGTTCTACATAGAATCCAGAGCAAGAAGGCTACTGTTAATTAAACAATATGAAGGGAAACAAAGCATACTTTGGTCACAATCCTCCCCCATGCAGAAGGCATTAGGGCTGTCAAGCGGTACCAACATAAATTCATATACTCCCCAGCCACCCTGTATCTGCTGCTTTCTCCTTTTATGCACTGAAAGGGAGACAAGCCTTGGTGGACAGTCACCACCCAGCACTGGTCTGTGTCCCACCAAGGCACATCCTTCCCCAAAAGAAGGGACGTAGATGAGGGCAGAGAGATGTTCTGTTTCACAGCCACTTACTCTTCTCCCAGCCTCATTGTTGTGCAGGTTCATCATGATGCGGGCACTCTCATAGGAGCCTCTCTGGTAAACTCTCTCACGCTCCCGGGCGTCAACGAACTCCTTGGCGAAGCGGTATCCATATTCGATGTTATCCCCGCAGCCACCCCAAAGCCAGTCCCGGGGCAAATCCTTGGGCCGTGCTGCTCGGCTGCAGCCGCAGGAGGAGAGCTCGCCCTCCCGGCAAGCACGGCTCATAGCATTGACCACCCCGGCTGCGCTCACCGCATAAGTGAATGCCGTCTCCCGGCTGCCTGCATGGAAAGATAAGCAGTGTTAAGGCAGAGCCGATACACACCACTCCCTGCCCACTGATGAGCCGGGAGGGCAAAGGCCCCTCACGAACCACATCTTCCTAATAAAAGATAGAGTAACCCTGAAGCATGTTCCTCCTCAGAATGTCTTCACTCTGAAAAAGGCAAGCAAAACCAACCAATAGAGCACACAAGGTGCTTGTAAAAAGCAGAAGTCACTTCTTATTCATGTTTGAGAAAGCCTGGACAAGGGAATGGGAAGGAGGTGAATCAGGGACGGAGCATGATGCCAGCAGTGCCAAAGCAATCATGTCTGCATGTGAGGGGTGGAAAGGGAAAAAGAATCCCTGTATTTCAAAAAAACAAAAAAAAAAAGATACATTAAATACAACTTTTTAAATCCTGGTTTGTAAAATTACTACTTCTCAAACATGATTTATGCACTTCACCCACTTGTTCCAATTTATTTAAAGTTATAGTGTTTTACAAAGCCTCCTGGTATCAAAGGAAATGTGCAGTTAAATAACACACAACTTTTCACCATACACATAATCCAGGCACTTCTGTAGGAGGTCATTTAAAACTAACGATAACCTGTGCAGTTTATTATCCACCACTGAAGCCCTTGTGAATATGGCAAGCAAGTCCATGGGCAATCATCTTTACAAATTACAGGGAAGAAAAAACCCTTGGCAAAACGCAGCCTCAAAGGTTTTATCCTGCATCTGCTGCCCTTAAATGGAAACTGAAAGCCTTAAGTTTCAAACTTTCAGAAGCAAAAAGTTAAAAAACCTACAATGTAAAACACAGCCACCCTCTTGACAGCACCTAATCCCACCTTCACTTAGAACCTGACTTCCCCTATCACTTTTCCAAGCGTCTCACAATTTCCAACTACAAACAGAAAACCTTTCAAACAAACAAATAAAAAACAACACAAAATTTGCACCAGAAAACCATCCTGAAGTTTGGGTTTCATCTTAAGAAACATAATCCCACTGAGTCTTTTTAAAGTAAGATTCCTAGAATGACTGAGAATATTTTTTTTTCTATTTATATGAACTACTATATGATTTATATTAGATTCATCCTTAATTTTTAGTCCAATCAATAGCTAAAGATAGTTTAATCTTGATTTTACAAAATTTTTCTTACATAACAGTATAGACCTTTGTAAAATTAGGGCTTTAAAGGGCTGCATTTTCGACACATCATACATATTTAGGCGGCAACATTTTGAGGCAGAAACTCTTTGTACAAGAGGCCAAATCTAATAGGGGCTTTCGAGAGCTTCTGAAACATTCATTTGCTGTCTGGTCCATATTTAACACCAAGATGACACCATGCTCAGAGCAGCTTCGCTAATATAACAGCTGTCATATATTGGATTAATTTTAGTAATAGATGAGTTTAAATGAGAAAAAATCAGAATTCTTATATTGGGAAAGATCATATTTAAGGAAGATGAGAAGCACTTTGCTCCCTTACTTACACTGGTCTATTCTCACAGACATCTCATGAAGTACTTACATGAATTATGGGTATAAAAGGTTACAGAAGTAGCCTTTTCAAGATTATGAAGTGACTTTTGCCTTGCACTTACTGCAAACTAGAGCAGGAGGAACCTTATAGAGATTTTAATGTTCCCGTTTGTTCTGTAACACATTTCTGGATTATTTCCTTAAGAAAAATTTCCACTAGTTTGAGAGGAAAGAAGTGTGCTCTGATTAGGACCACAGAACTCACCTCTTCCATTCAATTGAATTCTTTTTCATGTTTGGTTAGCTGATGCTTTTCATGCTTAACTATGTCTTCTATTGAAGGATTTAAACTCATAAAGCTGATTTATTTTTTTTTTTAACTACTTTTCATCATTATCCTGAAGCATATTTTAAATCATTTACTCTAAGTGGAAAGAAGAAGGAAAGGCTGGGGTACAGTCAGAAGAGTTGTCTACTAAGTTCCTGCCTTGAATATTTAGGCAAATTATAACATCAGCTGCTGAAATAGATCTCAAGCCCTTCAGGTTGAAAACCAACACTGTCTCAAGTCATCAACCCCACGAACACATGAAGAGTGATGGATCCACATGGATGACTTACTCTGATTTTATTTTTTTTTAAGTATTCAAGCACAACTATGCTTTCCTTCACTGTCAAAGGTATCTGTCTTTTCCCACAGTACAGCATTTCTCTCTATTGTAGCCATGGCAAGGAAACACACATTCCAAACACGTTCCGAGTCCCTTCTCTCCTATATATGTAAAACATAGGAATGGAACTGTTCAGTATATACACTTTGTAGGAAACCACCCACAGAGCACAAGGCTGAGCTTTACACTTGATATGAGTAAGTCTGCAAAAACTGCATATTTTTTTCATACCTGAACATTAGATACAAAATGTTCTTTGTCTTGTACTTTAAAAGCATTCAACTTCAGGCAGCAGGCAAGAATAAACTGGACCCAACTACACCAAGCTGTTAGGGAAGGATCCAGTTATTTTATGTTAGAACTTCTTAGCTGTTTGCAAAGCCCAATTGCAGCCAGCCTAAGGTCACCCATAAAGCCAGGAGCTAGCGCAAGGCAGTGAAGGCAGTGAGGACCATGGCCTGACCTGGGAACCAGCAGCAGAGTAGCAGAGAACAAAAGCCCTAAAATGTTGCAGTTCAGTAAGCCACAGAACAAATTTCCAAACCCAATGTTAGGTTTATTTGTACAGCTTTAGCTAACTTAGCAGAATAAATCCTGGAAAAAACACTGCCCATTTATACACTGGGGTAATTACTGTGCTGTCCATCAGTGCTTTGCCAAGGTGCTCTCCTGTGCAGTCAGTGACAGCACGTCATTAGTTCACATGAAATCCTTGCAAACTATGTGCATTCAGATGCTGACTACCATCTTCTCACATAAGTGAAAATAAGGAGTATCTGACAGTCCCCGACAAGCTAGGGTATGGAGGGCTGAAGTAAAACCGAATCAGGCTCTAGAAGTACCCATTCTTCCTTCCACTCACAAAACTAGCAACTGGTCCTTACTGAGGTCAGCATGAAATAATACAACTGTTACCCACCACACCTTTCTTATTCTCAGTGAATACACTCTTTAGGCTCTTTAACTCTTGAATATTAACCTTGTTTCCATCTGCAATTAGAATAAGTGGCTTAATTACATGATAAATTGCTGTGTAGACATCAGCTATTACAGTTGTATTCAGCAGAAGGGTGCGTCAAAGTTATTTAACTTGAAAGAAACCACATTTAAATAATCTGTCATACTTGGGGAGGGAAGAAACATCTACTCCAAAAACAGACACCACAAATTAGGGGCCAAATCCTGAACATTTCTTCACACCAACAGTCCCCTTGAGCTGATTTTCACTTGCTTGGATAATAAACAAGGTCTGAAGGATAAAGGCCTAAATTTTAAACAGGTTATTTTTCTGACATGTGGTAGATTATTAGAACAGAATAGTGTACAGAAAGTTTCCTTTCATGTTTCAAGTGCTTTTAAACTTTTATTCGGGTAGGGTAAAAAAAAAAACCCCAAACTATTTGGAGCTTAATACTGTGATTGCAAAAACCTGGAGAAGCTAGTATCAGCTGTTCCAATTAGGTACTTTTATGTAATAATTTTTTTTCTGTTTGTCTGACATTCTCAAGATAAAACTTAACAAAAACTGAGACTAAATGTGAATCAATGTATTGCTTCCACCCTAACTGGATTTATCCCATTTACAGATAAACCTACCTTGAATCTGATTTTAAAGCTTTAATTTTTTTAAAGCAGGTCAGAAAAACACTGACATAAAAGCTTTACTTTGCATCTCCAACTAAAAAGCACTGCTGAGTTTGTCAGTGTACTGATACTACAGAAAAGATCACAACTGTCATCCAGAAAAATGGGCATTTTTCAGTTGCTTACATAGAATGCACAATCTGCCTTGTGAAGGTTTAATCATGGATCTGATTCAATAGCACTAGTTAAAATTTTGCCAAGGTCTTTAAAATACTATTAGGTCCTTAAATGACAGGAAAGGCAAGCACTGCACATGAGCACAGAAGAACATTTCAAAGAGGATCTGACAGGGAAAAGGGCTGAGTACCCAGCAAATTGTGATAAGATGTTAAAACAGAAATCTGTCTCTCCCAGCAATGTGACTACATTACAAGGACAGTCATACATTTTGCCCTGATAGAACTGATTTCATAAAAATTACCCTGCTACATTACTTTTAACACAAATCTACCTTTCTCAAAAGGAGAAAAAAGTTACCCTATCTGGAAATAAGAAAAAAGCAATTGCCTATAAACACTAACAGACAGAGCAACAATTTTGAGTTAATGTCCAGACCAAGAGCAATTTATTATGCAGCCGCTAACTCTGGAACTAGACATGGACATCTTTAATTTTACAAGATGCTGCTGGCTTTAATTCTTTTAGGTTGCCTTTGTTTTGTCTCAGGTTTTCTAAAAGGATATTTCAGAGCTGCATTCTCCTTTCTCCTCTATTCCCATATGCAAACATACATTCCTTCTTTGTTTTCCAAGACACATGGCTGAACAGTGGTGGGAAATCACCTTCAACTAAAAATAATCCAACTCCTTTGCCAACTTTTAAAAACACTTTATCGTATACAGTATTCGGTAAAAACCTGGCAAAAGTTTCAAGTGCAGAAGAGTACATGCCATACATATCCTTAGACAAGACTTTATCCATAAAGATGTTGCTTCCTACCTATCTGCATGACTCTGCCAAAAACAGAGTTGTTGTCCACAGTGCTGCAATTCCATCTTCTATGTCTGAACTGATACTGGCACTCCTTAATGCCCGTCTTTGCACCCTCTCCAATGAATTGCATATGGTCCTGGTACAATTGGCAGAGTTTCTTCTGTCCTTGAGAAAGCCCTGCTAGCTGGCTACACAGTGGCTGGGCTCCTATTATATATACCTCTGACATCTGAACAGGGTTCATGGGGTTCATAGGGTTCATCCCTAAAGACCTGCATAAAGAAAGATTTGGATTAGCAAAGAGAAGACTCAAAAAAAAAAAAGTCTATAAATCTCAAGCAGAACTGTATCTTATACATGAGTATACAACTTGTTGTCTTGATAATAGGTGAGGAAAAAAAAAAACATTTAAATAGGAAACTTCTGTTTCAAAGACAGCAGAGAACAGAAGTTATTTGTTCTCATCCATGTGGTTTTCACCATATATTAGAGACTGAAGTAAGACACAGAATTGGCAGACTTGCATCTAGGCAGTTATTTACCAACTTAAATTGACATAGTAAAAATAACAGAAGCTCCAAACAACTGCAAGTCTAGAAAAAGAAATAAAGCAAACCTCAAGCTATTTTATCTCATATTTTACATTTAAGTCTGGATTTTTCAATATGCTACCATAAACAAAGAGGGAACCGTTTAACAAGCCAGAAGTATAGAAACTTGCTTCAGATGACTTCTAACTTCTTCTGAAGGACACACAGAAACACAGAGGCAACTATATTCACTATAAACAAAATCAGCTTTGTTTCATTAATTCTTAAAGTGTTCTTCACTTTATCTTTCAATCAAAAAGTGGCCATTAATGATCACTTTAAAAAGCAGAGAAACACCTATTTCAAGAAATACCAACATTGTACACTACAAAGAAACACGTAATTTGACAAAACAAAAATGTAAATGTATTTGTTTGTAATAGAAGATATTTATAAACAATGCTACAGAACAGTTCAAACAAACTCTCATAGAAGTTTGTACTTGTAAATCAGCATTCGCTCACATTTATGTAAAATTTCAAATCAAAGGGAGTTAAAATGACTCTTTTAAAATAAGCAATTCTAGTAATTTAAGGATGATCAAATCCATAGAGAATCTACTTTACAGGACATTCTAAAAACTCCAACTTTACAACACAAGTTGTTGCACATTTGCATTTAGAGAAACCCGTTCAATTTACTACACAACATATTACAACTAAAACATCCCCTGTTGTCTTGTTCACACAGTACTCCCCCAGAAACATAGTACATAACAAATAAATAGACAATGAAGCAAATCTTGACACTCCCTTTTAAAATCAAGTCGATATAAGATGCTTACCACCAAGAGCTGGCTTCTATTACAACTTGGGTAAAACAGGAGAATATGGCCAGAGCTACTATGAGGTACTGAGAAGCCATTGTACTCCCAACTGTCCCCAAAGCACCTCCTTGGATTAATACTGCAGTGGATTTCTAGAGGGGGGAGAAAAAGAATCAGATTGTTTATTGCTTCTCAGACCATTTTCGAGCATTCAAGTTTAAACAACGGAAGTATCCGCGCCCCTTTTAACTTGACTGACTCGCCTGCCCTTCTTCCCGCCGAGAGTTCAGTGCCAGACGCAGGCACGTCGCGGCTCCCGCTTCACCGGGCAAAACCCACCCACCCACGCACATACCCCCCCACCCCGCGGATGCCGCCTTCACTGAGCGTCCGCAGCACCCATCCGTGTCTATTCTGTCCCTCTGCCCTGGCCCCGCCGCTCCGCACCCCGCCCGCGGAGAGACGGGACCGGACCGCTGCTCCGGACACAGGGGATGTCATCACCTTGCCCCGTCATCCCTGCTGCCCCGGGGCTACAGGCGACCCGCGGGCTCCGGGCCGGGCATTACCACATCGCTCCCCGCTCCGGAACCGGCATCGCGGACATGAAACGCTCCCGGATAGCTAAAGGTGGCTTCAGGCTTGCAAAGCGAGCCTGAGTGGAAAGGGGAGAGGGACCAGTGCCACGAGGGGGTCGGTGCCGTGGGGGAGGCACGACGGCTCCCACCCGGGGACGATGTGGCCAGTGCTTGCCCCTGCCCTCTGGCTGGGGCAGGCGGTCCCCGCTGTTCCCTAAACCATCTTGCCGCAGCCTCCGTGCTGCACTGCCGCCCGCTCTCCGCGATGGCCGAGACAGCCCCAAGCTTGCGCTGGCGCCGCGGTGACAGCCCCGACGGCAGCCCTCAGATCCCGTCGGGATCGGTACCGGCCCGGGGAGGTACCAGGAGCGACAAGTAGCTGCTCCGCGTCCCGACCCAGCCCGGCCCCTGCGACGACCAGGCTGCCGTCTTGGAAGTCAAATGTTTCCCCCAACAGGTCCCGCGATCACTGCCTGCGTCCTCACACGGGACTCTTAACTCGCTAACCAGTGCCATTCACGTTTTTTTATTTCCCCTCCCCTTAAGAGGGGGGGGGGGTAGAAAAAAAAAAAAAAAAGGACAAAAAAAAAAAAAGGAAATTTCGACACTTGGGGTCGCCCTATTCATTCTCAAAAAGCCCTCAATGGTGAATTGAAGGCGCTCTTAATTCTAATTTATTTCTTTTTTGCGAAGGGTCGAGAGGAGAGATGGAGAGGACCAATCGTAGCGCCGCAGCGGAAAGTCGACCTGGCACAGAAACCTGCCCGGACACACGCCGTGAAGCTGCGGCCACCGTGGGGGCCCGCACCGCGCTGCTCATCGCCACCGCGCCGGGGCTGCAGCCCCGGGGTTGAGCCTCTCTTTGCCCTTCGCCGTCTCCTGCCCGGGGGAACCTCCCTGTTTGTTTCTCACTGCTGGGGGTGGGTGAATGGGGGCTGGTCTCCCGCAGCAGAAAGACCCGTCCAGTTTCAAATCCCCGGATCAAATCCCAGGAAAGATGCGAAAGCCGACGGCCTGTTAAACCTGCCAGGGACGAGCGGAAGCGAGGTCTGCAAGAAGTTCGCTGCGACATCCAAAAGCCAATGTGTCTGGTTTACTTTAATCTCGTATTTCTTAATCTGATAATAACAATAATGAAGTGTCATAGAAATGCCCGAGCCCTAGATTGGAGACGTCGGTACTCATGCGGGGTCTCAACAGACATGCAGCTGCGTGGCCCAGTAAGCCAACACGGTGCACACCGAGCTGCCCTGGCGTGGTGGGTGGCTGGACGTGGCCCGTCGGGCGTGGAAGGAGCCGTTGGCCCAGTCACCGCCGGGAGACGGGGGAGATGCCCCCGTTGCAAGAACCGCACAGCGGGGCTAAAGCTTCTCTGCCCCGTTCAAAGGGCCCGGGGCTGACCGTTGTCGTGCCATAGACAACGCTGTATTGGGCCGGAGTCCCAGAGCTCCCGAGCCACAGCCCAGCCTGGCGGCCCCCAGGGAGCTGTGCCGCCCCGCTCCCAATAGGGGGCGGACTCGTCCGCCACAGCCCCAGGAGACAACGGGACGAGCGACTGCTGCACCTCCGACGGCATCTCCTGCTCCTCATCATCGCCGTTATCGCACTCCCTGTCTCCCCAACACGGTGCGGTGCTGCTTGGGAGTCAGAAGGAGGC
>JANHGL010010653.1:0-49337 GCA_024611195.1 Ceyx melanurus | reverse complement strand
GCCCTGGAAGGAAACCCAAAGGGCACAGCAGTCAGTGCATCAAAGCCCAGATATTGCCTGCCTTTCTCAGGTTGCCAAAGTAGAGGGCTGTGATCTTTTCTGATTATCTCTGCACTAAACAGTAATCTTCTGGAACTGAATGTATTCCCCAAATCCTTGCCCTGGTAGGTTCAAGAAACAACCTGGAGAGAACACAAAACATGGTCAGGTTGGAAAAAAGCTGGACTATATCAGCTGGAGTATCACGGAAATTACTTCTTGGTGCCCAGAAGGTTTTCTGGCTAAAGCAGAAAGAGATCATAACAAATTTAAGGCCCTGGAGTATCCCATGAGGAGACGAATGGCATCCTGTTCTCTTCTCTATGTGCCTTTCATTCTGCTTCCTATCAGACACAGTGCTTGCCATAGAGTCCTCCTGAAGACAGAGTACTGGTCAGATTGGACTCCCCATATGCCCCAGTGTCTCCATTCTTCCTGAGAAGCTTTGGAAGGTGACGGACACACCCCTATGCAGGGAGACAAAAGGCACTGCAACATTTCAGAAAGTTTTATATAACCACAAAACCATTTCCCAGGAAGCTGTATTTTTGCCATCTTTTTCTATTTCAAGCCTGTTCCAGTTCTCTTATCTTTTCTTTATTTTTTTTCCCCAACACTAGCAGCAGCAGTGTACTTCGCCTGGTAAATAATGCATACTGCTCTCACTGCTAAGAAGACAGACAAAGGCAGGTAGTGTATCAAAGAATAAAATTGTACAGTGAATTGCAGTGTAATAGCTGTAATTTAGTGCCCTGTGGGTGATAAGAGATTCAGAAAGTATCAGAGACCTCTGCTCTGCGCTGACTGGCAAGGTGACTGGAGATACAGCATCGTGTTTGACCCTTGGATTGTTTCCAACCTAAGCAGAGGCATAAAAAATTCAGGAGCCCACACTGTCTCGCGGCAAAATGGTTTGTGGGGTGGATAAATAGGTGGATTTTGTGTGCACGCACACACGGTGTATTTATGTGGGCGCACAGAGATAATCAAAGAAACACTGATCAAGACCTGGTCTACTTATATAACAGAAATGCCTGGGGAAGCTGGGGGAGTATCTTCGTTGGTTTTTATTGTGTGCTTGCAAGAATGAAGGGAAGTCTTCGTTAGGGCGCCAGCTGGATCCCAGCTCAGGAAATCTCAATTCATTTCACATGCACACTAGCAGCTAATGATGTGTGTATGTGTCTGTCTGATTTCAGCTCTTTGACCATCTCAGACTTGGGGGCATTCAGATTCTTTGCCAGGTTCCCATTTCTGGAGCATTTGTCTCCACCAATCACCTAGGAAGTCATTTGAGGAAGCAGAAATGATAGCAAGAGAAATAATGCTATTTCCAGACTCCCCAGTAGCCCCTTGATTAGAGGCAGTGAGCTGCAAGCTCCCCTGGAGCTCAGCAGAGGCCTGAAAGGAGATAACCACTCTCTACCAAAACAACACAAGAGCATTGCAGGGATGCAGAGGGCTGCCATCTCCGATTTGCAGACGTCTTGCTGTAGGACCAAACTCCTTTCTCCCCCTTGCTTGGGGAGCCCTGAACCCCCCTGTCCTCACAAGCCACTCTCCCAATGCCCAGGGGAAAAGATAAGCAAATCATTGGCCACATCCTCCTAGGAGCACAGCAGCCTGCCCACAAGTAGTGAGCAGCAAGCTAAGCAAGAGAGGCTTTGAAGCAAGAGAGTGACTGGGAGAGACAGTGCTTAGCATAAATACTAGGCATTTACTCTCTTTTAAACCAGTAATGTCATCATCCAGAAAACCACAGGACACATTAGAGGGCTGGTCTCTCACTGTCCCTGCAGATAGGAATGGACTCACCCAGACTTCACAGCAAGGAGCCTGAGCCAGGGAATACATTTACATGGCTGTCCTCTCTCATCACAAGTGACAGCTCTGTTTGGATTGGTCACAACTCTCAGCAGCCTTTCCACCACATGACAGGCCTGTAGAAGATACAGTGCAGGAAAAGGGACAGATTTGGCTTCTCCTGCCTCTGTCAGCAAAGCTAATCTTTCAGCACCGTGATACTCTTAACAGCACCTGGAACCTTGTAGGACAAATCCCCCATGTGATACAGAGAATGTGTTGCTTTTAACAGCAAATGTGGTTCAGCTTCCTTGTGTCTTTTGCAGCACCACCAACTGAAACTGGAGATCTTAATGTCCTTGGGACAAGGAGGTGGGAAGATGCCACACATAAATGGAGCAGCAAAGTCAAGATGGAAGCAGAAGAGAACTGCACACCAACCCATTAAGTCCTTAATGACTGCCAGGCAAATGAGGTAGAGATGGTGAAAATGGGTTGACTGGGGCAGGAATGGAGATTGTGGTCACCAGATGACTGAGCTAGAAACCAGATGCCTAGCATGAGACCACACAAACACAGTTGCTGCCTCTGATGCTAGCAGAGATGTGTGCACGAGCTCACCCTCACCAGGTCAACTTTGCCGCCCTAAATCTCTGCAGCCCATTTGCCAAGTAAGCCTGTTCAAAGGGATGAATTTCCAAGAAAGGTCTTAGGCTCTTCTGACCCCAAATTAAAAACATGGCTATAAAACCAGTTGCTGATTTGATACCAGTTTACTCTGGTTGACTCATCTCATGTCTGTGATGGATGCACCTCTATTGTTCACAGAATAAACTTGGCCATGGCTTCATGACCCAAATAACACAGCACTTCATCAAGCTGCTTGGGTGTCTCTGTTCTCAGATATTTATAAGGGACCCATCGCCACAAGCACTTCTCTATCAGATATTTTTCCTTGTAACTGTACTCTAATCCTTGTTCAATAGATAGGAACTATGCCTACACAGCATCTTAGATCTCCAAGGTTATGGAGTCTCCTTCTCTAGAGACTTTCAAAACCTGCCTGGATCTGTTCCTGTGTGGCCTGCCCTAGGTGATCCTTCTCTGGATCTGGTAGGGGAGTTGGACTAAATTATCTCTTCTAACCCCTACCATTTTGTGATTCTATGAAGCTGATGCAGCATGTTTTTGTAGGACAGCAATGCTTTCATAAAACAGCATAAATATCTTGTAGAGGCCTAAAAGATGCCTCCAAATTGGCACTTGGCATAAGAAAACTTGGTCTGACTCATCCTGGGGGAATGGACAGAGGGTAATCTTAAATTTTCACTTGTTTCATATCTGGAAAGCTGTACCCATGTTTGCAGAGTGGGATGCACCCACTGGACCCATGGACTCCTCTAAGATCCTATCTCTAAAAGCACTTGTTCCAGTTCTCCTGCATTTTCCACACTAATACAGCATGATTTGGAGTTCAGGTTCATTCAGCATTGAAGTGAGATCTATGACTACATGCCATGCCTGGCTCTGAAAATCATGACTCCATCTGTTACCACTGCAATTACTGTACTGCATGGACAGACATGATCTTACTAGAGGCACACAACCCCTCAGAGCCCCTCATGTTTGACCAAGGCATGTAGGACATGGTATTTTATTCAAACAAAATGTGTTGATGAGGGCAGACATCAGCCCTGGCTACAGAATCCCTTCTTGGCCGAAGTCTGCATTTCGCCGATGCCAGTTTTCTCCGGGTAG
The DNA here is from genome assembly GCA_024611195.1 of Ceyx melanurus. Lineage (NCBI taxonomy): Eukaryota > Metazoa > Chordata > Aves > Coraciiformes > Alcedinidae > Ceyx > Ceyx melanurus. The sequence continues at coordinate 45,737 of JANHGL010010653.1, read as the reverse complement.
GTTGTTTTGATTAATTTCATTTAATAAATTCTATCATCACAGTCTGTTCCCAGAATCTGGAAGGAGCCCATCAAGGTGGGAGCAGAGAATGCAATGAACACAACTGAAGATGCAGTCCACTGGCTTCTCTGTATTTATCTTCCCAGAGGGAAAAAAACACCTCGACCTGTGGGAGCTTCTTTCAGCCTATAGAATTCTGACAGTGTTTTCTGTTGCTCTTCTATTCCCTGGTAGTAGCCAATTCTGCAACTGTCCCTGCTAGAGGCAGACATGTCTGTGCTGGAATTTCTGTCCCCTGGTCATCATCACAAAGATGCAATTTCATTCCTGCTTGTAGGGCTTGGGAAGAAAGAAGGGAATTTATGTGTTGGTCCCATAGGAGGGGAGTGGGGGAAAAGCAAAACTCCATAGCTCAGTTCTAGCTCACAGCACCTCTCAGCTTGTTGTCTGCCTGCCTTGCACTTCTTTCTTCCTTCAGGAGGTCAAACCCAACATCTGCCCCCAATGACATTTCCAGCTTAGTCCCCTGTGCTGTGAGTCATCCTGTCCCAGGGATGGTCCATTCTTGGTTGCCCTCAGCAGAAAGATGCTTCCCTCCATCTCTTCACAGCCACAGGTGTACAGACAGAGAAAGATTCACCCTTTCTGTTGTCACCTCAGCTTTCCCCTGCAGGTAGGCTTTTCCCTTGACGTGGGACAGTGACTTCTTTCCTCCTGTGCTTCCACTGATCAGCTGCATTTGGTTCAGAAGGGCTGGGACGGGATAGGAGATGTGGCAGTGGGTTAGAGCTGGACCCACTAGGTGGGAGAAGCTTATTTTCTGAAGGTCCCTGAAAAGGTCTCCTCCTGCCTCATTATTCATGAGGCATTACCTGAGAAGCTGGGGAAGAACATGCTTGGGGGACAAAGGACTGCTTCCCATGGTATAGCCAAGGATAAGAGGTTTCAGTGCTAGCCCAGCTACTTACCTGTTGTGGAGATTGGGTCAGATACTGCCTCACTCTTCACATCTATAAAGTGAGATACCTGGCCTCAGCTTTCCCTCGGACTTGTCTGAGGACTGATTCATTTGTGCTTACCAAGCACAGTGAATCTTGCAGATGGAGAAGCAAAAAGAGGTAGGAAAGTAGTAAATCAGGAATGCCTAGGAACATTCTACTAGACACATCCTGCAACCTAGCACCAAATGGCTCACATCCATGTTATTAAACTCTCCTCACCTCTGAAACAGAGTGAGCTCATGCAAAAGCCTATTGGGAATGGTCCTCTTCTTATAACTCCCACATTATGCCTGGAAATTGTCTGGGATGGTCCTAGTGGGACCAAGCCAAACTGTGTCAGAGACATGCTGACAGTTCTGATGATTGAGTTTGTACTCTGGGAACGTTTCCTGACATTGTTTAATTTACTAGTAAAGACTTAATTACTAGTGAAAGCTTCACATCTGTTCTACTAAATAACCCTCAAAGTCAGCACTGCCCTGATAAAAATCAGCAAGTGTCCCTAAACCTACTTGGAAATGTTGATTCCTCAGCCTTTAGTCATTACCTTTCCATCTCTTCAATGAATGTGGAACAAATTATTAAGTAATCAATTTGTTATCACTTAAAGATAATCAGGTGATAAAAAAAGCCAGCAGAGAGAAAGCCAAGAACAAATCATGTCAAACCAGTTCACTTTCTTTGCCACAGCGACTGGAATAGAGGGCAGAGCAGGTGCAGCAATGCAGGCTGCCTGGATACTTGGAGCAAGGCGTTTTGAAACAATCCTGCATATTTGTCACAGGTATGTGCTCTGAAACTGGTGTTCAGTGGTTTGCTGTCTGACCGGGGGGACTCTGAGAAATCAGTCCCAATGTGCCTGGCCAGGTCTAGCAACTAGTCACCTCAGTGACTTAGGTGATGAAATAAAGTATGTTTATAAAATACATAAAATATGTGGCCCTAAATCTGGAAGAGCTTTCAGGACTGAAGGCAAGATGGGAAAAAAACCCCAATCTTCACAAAGGGGAGAAACAGCTCACAAATCAGCAAGCTAAAATTCCACAAAACCAGTGCAAAAGCACTGCACTAAGAAGGGGTGAAAAAAAAAACCAAACCACTATAAGGAAACAGGGAACAGCTGGCTAGACCACAACACTGAATAAATGAATTTTGAGGTGTTAGAGGACCATGAACAGAATATTAATCTCCATTGTGAAGGCATCTCATAAAAAGGCAAATGTCATTCTTGGCTGTATTAGTAGGGCATGTTGTCTATAAGCCAAAGGAGGTAACTTTTTGTGTTCTCCATACACCCAAGCTAGAGAGGCTCAGTAACAGAAGCTTAGTCTAGATTTGGAATGCAGGAAGGCAACAGTACAAGAGGTGCAAAACGCATGGGGTTGAAAGAAAAGGATTTAATCTATCAGGGAGAAAACAGAAGACGGAATATGATAATGATCCTCAAATATATAAGGTTGTTATAAAAAAGATGCTGATCAATTGTTCTCCATGTCTCCTCAAAATAGGTCAAGATGCAACAAGCTCAGCTAGGCTATAAAGAAGAGGGTAGTGTTCCCAGTTGTCAGTCAATGAGCAGTGTAACAGTGAGGAGATGGCAGCGTGGCTGGTGTGCGTTAAGGGCAGGGAAGGCAAACCCCTGCTTGGGTGTTGTCAGTGTATCTGCTCCTGCCTGAGAGCACACAGAGGGACTGATGTCTGAATGTTTCTTTCAGACTGACACATAGTTTTTAGTTTCTGTTGTCACTTCATCACTCATTTTGGCTGCAAGGATGTGACCCCCAACACAGTAGGGACAATAATCAGAGGCTCTGAGCAGAGTCTCACCAGGGCTTTATCTAGTCTCATTACTGAATATGTTGTTTTGTGTTCAACCTTCTGTCATCACATCCTATGCCTTCTTACGGGCTTTGTGTTAGACCATCTCCATGAAGAACTTACTAAAAGCTTTTTCATTCTTTTCCTCTCACCCCTCTGGCAGGAGATGTGTTCCATAATCTGATTGCTCTCACATCTAGGAACTTCTGATTTCCAGCTTAAACATGTTTGTGGCCAGTCGGCAGCCACTTGGTACAGAGCAGTTCAAATTCATACTTAATGTCTGTGGATATGTTAAAATACAGAAGCTTATGTAATTGCATGTGGAAAACTTCCAGATCTGTTCTTCAGCTTTCAAGAAGGAAAAGATTATAAACTTGCTGAGGAAAAGGAATGGTTTCTCTTCCTTGTGTCAGCACACAGATGACCTGAATGACATTACAAAGAAAATGAAAATGTAACACAGGAAAGGCTGAAGAGAGGGTGCCAGCTGAGGGCAGACCCAGGAGACCCAAGACCTGGTGACAGGTACAATGAGGTTATTGGCTTCAAAGATTTGTGAGGACCAGGAAGAGTAACATGTGAACTGAAAACTGCTGCTTGCAATGGTGGGAACAGTGGCTTGCTTGGAAGGGAGGAACAAGTTCCCCTTCTCTGTCTTCCCAAAAGATGTGACAACAAAGGTCACACTTGTCTGCCTGCAAAATGGCAGAAGTATGTCTCCATGGAGAAGTGCGTGCGTGAGAATTGACAGCCCTCCCCTGAATCAATACTCACCTCTGCAAAGGAGACAATGCTTTCTGCTGAACTGATGGCTATTTTATCCCACTGCAAACTGTAACAGATGGGTTCTATTCAAACCTCTATGCATTTTAAGATTGTATTTACACTCACTAAGCAAGTCTTCTATCTGAGAGGGAAAAAATAACATTCTTCCCCCGCTTCTTCATTTGCTCCCTCCTCTTGGTGCTGTGCTTTCCCAGGGCTGCTCTTCTGGGTCCTACTCAGCTGCCTCTGACTGAGCTGCTTCTGCCTGGGAAACAGTTATGATGCCTCATCTTAAAGGTGGGAGTTCTGTCTCCTTGGGGTTCAGCAGTGTAGACACAGAATCAGGTAGCAGATGGGAAAGCAGAGGAAAGCACAGTGCTAGAGAAAATGGGAAGTGCTGTTACCAACACACACTAGCTCCCATTGTAAAAATATAAGGTTATTTTTTTGAAAGGAAGTATTATCAATCCTTTTATGACAGGCACCCACATTCCTGCCATGCCAGCAAAATTTCAGTTGGCAGAGGGTATTTAACTAAAATGAAAATTCAGCCTCTGTGTCTAATAAATGCTTCTGCTGCCCCACATCTTTTCTTTCGGTCAGCAAATAGTTTTGCTCTTCTATTATGTAGTAGACATGTCCTGTGCAGAAAACAGATACAGTTCACTGGCGTTTCTTGGGGATTTTTTGTTCGTTTGTTTTGTTTTGTCTCGTTTGCTGGTTTTGTTTTTGTTTTGGTGGTGGCAGTGGTTTGTGTTTGAAGGGGTGTTTATGGGTTTTTTGGTTGGGTTTTTTTTTACAGATAGCAGTGTTTCAAAAAAATGCTTTCTCAGATCAGGACAAAGCTGCCATGCATATATAGCATTGAATAGAGACAGAGAACTACTGGACATAGTCCAAGGGAGGGCTACAGAGATTATTAGGGGACTGGAACATCTCCCTTACAAGAAAAAGCTGAGAGACCTGGGGCTGTTTAACCTGGAGAAGACTGAGAGAGGATCTTGTGAATGATGTGGGTGTTAGCAGGATGGGGCCAATCTCTTTTCGGTGATGCCCAGTGATATGACAAAGGGCAACAGGCACAAACTAGAACATAGGAAATTCCATCTAAACACCAGAAAAAGCTCTTTTTTTACTGTGAGAGTGACAGAGCCCTGGTACAGGCTGCCCAGAGAGGTTGTGGTCTTGTTCTCTGCAGGCTTTCAAACCACCCAGAATCTGTTCCTGTGTGGCCTGCCCTGGGTGATCCTGCTCAGTCAGGGAGGTTGGACTACAGAGGTCTTTTCCACCCCCTACTGTTCTGTGATTCTGTGGCTGTGATTAGCATCTTGCAATGCACTGGCTAGTGAGCACAAAGTGCTGTTTCCTGGTCGATCAAATAGCTGTCTTTTTCTGCAGCTGCTTTAGCATAAAGCTAGTGTTTGGAAAGGAAGCCCCAAGCACAACCTGAAGTTCTCTGTGATCTTAACACACAGCAAAACAGTGGTCCTGTTGGTGCCTTGCTTTTCTGAGAGAATACTTTCTTCCTAGTCAAACCCCAACTCCCACCAAGGCAGGAGCAGGGCTGTAGTGGCCTGAGCAGTGCAGAAGCTCAAACCAGTATGGAGCTCACTCTCCCTGGGGGAAACGAACCAATCAGTCAGGATTTACCCTCTAACAGGCCCAAGAGCACATTGAAGACCCCTTCCAATAACCCTCCTGAGGGAGCAGAGAGGCAGGACGAGCCAGGTCTGAGAGTGACCAAGATGTACCACCACCTTGGCTTCCTGGCCTGCTGGGCCTTCCCCACAATGCCTTAGCTGCCATGGCTGGCACAGGAGGCGCAGGCAAAGCTGGCTGTGGCCAGAGCCAACGAGAAGCACCAGACACTGCTCTAGCAGCCCGCGGGCCACCCTGCCTAACGTCCTCGTCTATGTTCAAGACACTACAAAACGGGTTCTCACTGACAGGGCCGCCCCCATCCCCGGCGACCTCGCCGCAGGGGACGCGGCAGTAGCGCCCTCACCGACATGGCGGCCGCCCCGAAGCGCCCTCACCAAGATGGCGTCAGCGGCGCGGACGTGGCCGCGCTGGGTGGTGGAGCCAGAGGCCTTCTGCGCATGCGCCGACGCGGCCCGGGCGGGGACCATGGGCAAGAGGCGAGAGGGGCTGAGTGTGGCCCGGGAGGTGAGGTGGGGGGAGCGGCGGTGGTGGTGGTGCCGGTGCACGGTATGGCACGGCTGGGCTCGGCAGAGGCGAGGCGGCTATAACCGCCGCTGCCTTAGCAGCGTTTCACTGCAGAGCAGTGGGTGTCGGGGGGGCCGCGGGAGCACAGGCTCCCCGCCCAGCTCCGGGCAGGCTGTGCTGTTTTGCTCCCGGGACCAGCTGCCATTTTAATGTGCGATGGCAGCAGCGAAGGCTAAGGCGGGATTGACTGTGCTGGGCCCTGCCACGAGCGGAAAGCTCGTTGTCTTTTCCTCTGTCACAGGCTGTTGGCAGAGCAGTGGCCTTTGTTGGGCTTGCTGCGACTGAGCCTTGAAGCCGATGCAGGGAGAGGTGGTAAGTGGCTCTGCCATGGATGGTGCTCTGGCAAGCACTTGCCCTTGGCCATGAACTCTCCACTGCCCGCCCTGTTGTGTGGAGGGACAGTCAGCAGGGTGCTGGGCACAGGCTGCTGCTGCCTTTGAGGAACCCAGCCATAAACCAGCACGTGAGGTGCCTGTAAATCACAGCAAGGAGAAGCTGAAAGGGATGTTTTTTAAAAGTACTCCCTTTTAAAAGTGTCCTTCTAAAGCTGCTTTTTTGGTTTTGTGCTTGGGCATTTCATAATGTCCCAAGTGGCAGGAGAGCTGCTGGTAAGTTTTGTTTAAGTTTCATATTTGTATTAGCATACTGAGGCATGTCAGTTAAGGTCTCTCTGAAGCATATTTCATTCTGCTCCTGCTCTAAGCAGTGCTCTCTGGATGGACTTGGAGGAAGCACTGGAGAGCACTTAGATGGAGTCTGTGGGTTGTGGGTACTCTGGGGACAGCAGAAGCCTGGACCATCCCAACAAGGAGCTAAAATGGGGCAGAACTGATCCAGTGACTCTCACTGGTTGCCTCTCTGTCCTGAAGTCTTTCAGATGAGAATATGCACACCAAAGATAACCAGGGTAGAAAGGCCAGGGAGGGGACTAGCAGCTTGTCATACATGTTTTACCACCCAGTAAGATAAAGGTGAGTGTCCTACTGTGCCATATGAATGGGTGTTCAGTTTATAGCAGTTTTCTGGTCTATTCCGCTTAGGCCTTCAGTAGAGAAACTGACATTTCTGGACACTCTAACCAAAATGTAAGCATGAAAGGGAATCCGGAGGGGAGTTTGCTGTCTGACCAAGCTGCTTTTTCGTGAGCGTGATGTGGGGAGTTGTAGTGGTTGGTTATGATGTGACAGATAAAGAGAGTTGAGATGGTATGGCCTACCATACAAAAAGAGAGGTGGTAAAAAGGGTGAGCCTGTGGGGGATCTGCTGGTCACAGAATGAAAAGGAACTGATTTGAAGTGCCACAGAAAACTCTTGCAGTGACTGGGGGCTTGTGGTAGTTCTAGAATATGATTGTGTTGGGTTGTTTTTTTTGTTGTTGTCAGGTAGAACCCACTACTTGTGAAAGGGTTGTAGAACTGCTCTTCTTTGGTATGTTATAGATGAAAACTGTAACAAAAGGTACAATTAAATATAAAATCCTTCCCCTTCTAGTGATAGAAAGGTACTGAGTAGACATTTGAGAGGAAGAAAACCAACAAAATCCCTTAAAAGCCAGAGCCTGAGAGGGCTGTGTTTCAGGGGTCAGAATGCCTGACAACCAAGATACTGATTTCATAATTTAAATTTTTATTTGTCTCAGTATTACCTTCTGAGCTGTTATGATTGTAAAGAAAACATTCTAAATGAGTTTTAACATGGCATGATGGATGGCTAACTTTGAAAGGCCTAATCTAGGCAGAGTCGTGCGTGTTTAACTGAAGTCATGATGCTAAACGAATGCAATTTTCTATATGGACGCTTATCAGATTAGCTTGCACTTACAAATTGCAGGTGTAATTGATGTGACCTGTTTTAAACTGATATAAATGTCTTCATCGTGTTGTGGTGATTTAAACTCATGCCACTTCTCCTTTCATACAGCTCTAGTGTTTCGACAGGCATCCCTGTTGACAAGGCTGAGCTGCACAGAGTTTATCTGGAGGAATCTCAGCAGGAAGAAGAAACTGGGAAGATGGGTCTATTTTGTAGCAAAATAATGAAAATGGAGTGAGCTTGAGAGTGATCAGGAAGATCAAAGGTGTGGAAAACTTTTGTACTGGAAATAGCTAAGCATAGCAGGTCCTTTTAAGCTTGCAGACATGACTACAAGAGGACCCAGTCTAGGTCTGTATCCTCTGCATGCTGTTTGCTAACTTTAAACAAAGAATGAACATTCACTGTCAGTACAAAAGCAGGGCTATCAAATGAACTAGCAGCTGATAAGCTCAGAACAGGAGGGTTTGTTTCTTCCCATAACCTGTGGCTGGGCTATGAAACTCCGTGCCAGAGAATGTTGTAGCCCTTAAAAATATACTTGTGGCTTGGGCAACAACTGAAAAAAAAATCATGGGAGCAGAAAAGTGGGGCTGTGGAATGCAAAGAGAACACTGTGCCTGAGCTGCAAAATGTCTAATGTGTGGAAAAAGTCATTGTTATGAGTATTGCTGCTGCTGAGGAGGCAGTGGCTGATCCTGCAAGAGCATAAGGAATAGGGAAAAGGCTAACACTGTCTTCACCCAGTGCAGATGGCTTTATTTTTTTCCCAAAAGCTGTGGGTGGTAATGTGTACTTAACCTCGGTGTGCTGTCCTGCCAAGCTGCTGCTCTAGAGCTGAGGCAGGGTGGGCTGACTCACTACAAAGTCTGCAAGGCTGAAGGAGGAGGGGCAGGTAGGATCTAACCCTTTCTCCTTTACCAAGACTGAGGGTTGATCTGCAGGATTTCTCTTAGACTTTGCTGATGGATCATCCTCTGTTGTGTAGTAGCTTGTCTGGTAAATATTTGCAGTCACGGGGTGGGCATGACATCTGCAAAATGATTTGCCAGCATGCAAAATGATTCCAGGAGCGTGGTGGAAATGGAATTGCCCATGAACTGCAAGATAGCATTTGAATTTAAACAAAACTCATCTCTGCTGGACTGATTTTAATAATCCAGCCAAATTTGCAGATGCGGGAGGTGCCAGTTCTTCTGTGAAAGAATAGCTTAAGTGTGCTGGCAGGTGACAAGGCATGAGAAGACCAATTGAGGAAGGTTTTTATTTTTTTCTTTGCCCTCACCTCTTTAGTTGGCTTTGATCTGTTTTATGAGGGTCACAAGACGAAAACCTCATTACCTAACGCTGTTGGATGTCGATGTACATGTGATAGGGATTTTTGCCAGTATCTTAATTAGGGAATTCATAAAAGCAGAGGGTGGATGCCAGTTCTTGAAAAGCACTTTTTAGTCTTTCTGCTGGAAATAAAGCTTTTATTAATTCATTACAAAATGTATTAAAAGAGATCCAGCTCAACTCTGTAAGCAAAGCTGCTTCTTTTTCTCTTCTCTGTTTCTGCCTTTATGAGCCATTGCAGGCTCCCTGCCCAGGATAGTCCCAGCAAATGAGATTTGTAATAAGCGTGTAAGTCAGCTTGGATTGAAATTGTCTCCAGGTCTGTGGTCTCTCTGGTTTAAAAAGGTCTTCAGATTGTGAGCCAGTGTTGCCAGAATTCAACAAAAATGGCTCAGTGCCTTGTCATACCTTGTGGAGCAAGGGAAGCGTCCCTTCTGTGTGTCCCTGTGTGCATTCAAAACTGCTGGAACTTTCTGGGGTGGCTTTTGAGGAGCAGAAGGGCAGCTCTCTGTGCCCCAAGCTGCTGCCTGGTTGTAAAGCACCCGTTTCACTTTCCCTTTTTAACTGGAACTACTTAAAGATGGCACTGCAAGTGAAGTCCTGTGCCCCTGCTACAGGCTGTGCAAACCTGAGGAGTTACTCTGTGAACTTTCTGCATGCTGCACTTCAGCTCTTTACCAGAGGAGACTCTGTGGAAGGGAGAACCAGAAGTAGCAAGGGTTTGTCTTTGTGATTCATAAGCCACTGCATTGTGATTACCCCTAAAAAAAATAAGGCAGTGTGAAGTTTAGCTAAGCAAGCTTAGCTCTTTATTTTCATGGAGGCTGGGTACATAGTCCAGCTAACCTCTTGTGTTACTTAGTAGGAGGTAAAGCTTTCCATACAGTGCATCTGCTTCTACCATGGCCCTCCTGGAGAGCAGCTGCATGGAGTCATGCCAAAGCTCTACAGGTTTTCTTGTGCTGCAGCTTTACAGGCTACTGCCACCCTGGGAGTTTCCTCAGCAGCCCAGAGAGTAATCAGGCATTCCCAGGCATTTTTCCTGGTGCTTATTTTCTGTATCTTTCTTTCCTTTGCCCTACAACAAAGAATTATGTGGGGGCCTGAGCTGTTGAGAGTCTGCTGGCTTATGGAAGTAGAACCCAAATCCTGGGTGAGGCAGTGGCACTGACATAACCAAGAGAGTGCTCTGCCCATTGTTTGGATTTATGTCTGAGGCTCCTTGTGGAACTGAGCCCCTTCCAGGAGGCAGATAGTATTGTCCTCATTTCTAAGTAGGGAAACTGAGGCAAAGTGAATGGATAATATCTGGGAATCCTCAGTTCTGTCCTTACCACCCCTAATGCTGCAGAGTAGCCTGAAGAAAATAAATGGTGAGATTCTGGAGGAAAAAACAACTGTGTTTATTCAGCAATCTGCTTCTTCTTCCTTGCTTTTTTTCTTTTTTTTTTCTTTTTTTTTTTTTTTTCTTTTTTAATGTTATTATTCTCTGTCCCTTGTGGCCCCAGCTCAGCAAAGCTGATGGTGCAGTTCTAGGGCATGTGGTTTATTAGCAAATTATTGCCTTCCAGCAGGGGACCCAAACTGGTTATGATTTAAGAGCAGTAAAAGCAGTTGAAACTTTTAAAGTATTATGTAGAATCTGGAGATTTTTAGTCAGCAGAAAGTAAAAGCATTGTCAGAGGTGGGCAGAATATCCTCTTGTTATGTCTCATGAAATGACAGAAGTACGGGCAGGGAATGTACTAGGGAGAGCAACCTCAAACTGAACAGGAGGACCAGTTCTGGAGAGGATGGGAAGTGCAGTAACTTGGATAGTTTAGTGGTGGGGTTGGCAGATGACTAACCAAAGCTCTCATTAAATTGATTTATTTAACATTATTTTTTAAATGTGCTTCCAGAGCAGGCATAGTGCTTTGTCCTACATTCACTGGCTAAGGAGGGGCCAGGTGACACATGCTGAAGTACCTCTTGCTGTGTGTGTTTGCAGGGGCTCCAGCAGATATGGGAGCAGAGGCAGAACCATATGCAAATGGCAGGAACTGGTGAGGTCATCATTCTTAGATTAGACTTGATGGAGTCCACTCTGCTGCACTGGGCAGTACTTGCTGAAAAGCATGGTCAGAGCTGACTTGGGTGAAGCCCTCAGCTGGCCCTCAAGCAGGCTGGGGCAATGCACTGAGCTGTAGTGGATGACAGACAGTAATGAACAGCTGCTGTTAACACTTAACTGGCACAGATGGATATGGAGGGGGATGATTATCTTTGCCTTACCAAATGAATTTTCAGCTAACATGCTTAAGCAATACCTGTGTCCCCATCCAGGCAAACCCCAGTGTTGTGCTCTGGGATCAGGTGATGAGCCTTGGTGCTCCCCTTGGGCTCAGGGGAAGCCTGGCATCTCAACAGCCCTAGCAGAGCTGACTGATAACAAGGGACTTTGAAATTGCTGACTGAGAAGATGCAAAGATATGTTTGAGCCTTGTTTTACGTGGGCATCTCCCCAGTTCTACTGTGCTCCTTGCAGGGAGACTGTTCAGCTGACTGGCTAAACCCCTTTTTGTAGCCTGCTTTCTTCTTCCCTTTATATCCAGCCTCTTCTCCCATCCTGCTTATTTATAATGCTTGCCTGCCTTCCCTGAGCAGAAGGTGTGACATTGCTAATGAGCTCAGGAAGGAGCTGATCCCCAGAGCAGCAATAATCAGGGATCACTACCTTTGATTTTGTTTCCCATATCACTGTTTATATGAGTGTTTGTGCTCTGGGCCACTTCTGAGGCTGATGTCCAGGCAGCTGGTGTCTAGTTCCACCTCAGTGACTGCCTCAGTACTTAGCCTGAGACTGTGCTGCCTCTTAGCTTCTGGTTTATGAAAGCTCCCACCACAGAGGTTGTGCTGCCAGCCATCTGGCCAACCTGGGCCTTGGTTGGAGAACCATACACATCAGGAGTGTTGGTGCTAAGTAGCTAAAAAGAGAAATTGCTGACACCTTAGGGGACTGAGGCCACTTTCTTTCCAGTTAGGATGTTGTGTTCGTATTATCTGATGAGTCTCACTGTTTCCCTGATGGAAGCAGGCCTAAAAGACAAAGTTTTCTTAAAGATATCTACGCTCTGGTTGCCAGGCAGAAGAGAGGAATGATTCCCACAACAGCTGTTGTCTGTGGCAGTATTCCCTCCTGGGCAGGCCATTTGCACAAGTAAATAAATCCTCTTCTACTCAATCAGTAACTCTCCTACACGGGAAGACACAGAGAGGGTGGCTGGTAGGAAACCTGAGGAGGGGACACAAGATGATCAGTGCTCATCTGCACGAGAATGTGCTGCTGCCAAAACTTGGTGCAGGTTGAAGGTAGAGAGGTGAGTGCTCCCTTGGGCATATTATGCAGACTGCTGTTGCAGATTTAGTTGGTTAAAAAGATGGTAGGTACCAGTGTTCCCCCTTGTCCCCTCTTCACCCAACCAGACAGCTGAGGGTGCTTTGTACTCATATCCCATGAACCTCTGCATCTATTCACAGCACTCAATCAAGATTTTCATCCTGGGGCTTTGGCCAAGGCCAGTCTCTCTCATTTTATCCTCTTTTTAATTGTATAAAGATGCCTTAGGTAACATCTTTGCTCGTGGAGCCAAAGAAACTAAGAACAGAATCAAGTCTTGGTAAAATGGTGTTGGCTGGCCACACAAGTAGGAGTGTCAGAGCTGGCCTGGCTGTGTCTGGGGTTACAGTGTCACAGTTGTCTGGAGCATAATAGGGCTGATCTGGGAGGGGATGGGCTCTCTGTGCTGTGACCTCTACACAGAGCCACAGCTATTCCTCCTTTCATTTGAGGGGGGAGAAGGAGGTGGAGTGGCTGAGCTGTGACTCTTCCCATCTGGGTGGGGGTGGCTCCATGGGAAAGGAAATGACAGTGACTGGTTTGTTTCAGATTGATGAACTGGAGGAGAAGTTGGCACGTTGCAGACAGAGCATGGAGGAGGTGGATCTTAAGCTGCGCAGGGAGCAGCTCAGCCCTGAAGGAAGGTATTGACCCCTTCCTTTCACAGCTGTGGCTCTGCACTTCAGCCACTTGTAGGACTGAGCATGTGCTCTTGAAAGGATGGCAATGAGTGGTTCCCCAGGGCAAGACTCCCTTCCCTCAGCTTGGAGTTTACATGGCAAACTCGCCAGGATGAGAAGTCCAGTTATATATGAATAGAGCTTTATCTTACTGACAGCCTCACTCTCACCTGCACCACAACCAGCCACTTCATTTGCAGAGTTGGCTCCTGGCCTGCTAGGAACAGCTCTGTGAGTATGGCAGAGGTTCACTGCACTCTGCTGCTCAAGACTTGCCAGAGTTGCCCAGGTTCAGTCAGCAGCTACTGCTGAGAGCCAAACCAGGCTGGGGTGCAACTGCAAAAGGTTCTGAGGGAAATTATCTGTGCCTGTAGTGCAGGTATGTCTGGATGTAGGGATGCAGTGACACCCTGGCTTTCCTTGGGAAAGGGAAGAGGGACAGTTCCCCTGAAATCTGTCACTGATGTAGAAGAGGCAACTGTAGGCTTCTAGAGCTGGGTCTCAAGCAAGGACTGTGACCAGGGTTTTGTAGCAGCCACAGGGAAAACTTGCTCTTTCTCTAGAGTTTAAGCAAGAGACCCCAATCTTCCAGCTGATGAACTCAAATCCCTCTGCTTGAGGACATTCTTCCTGTCACCAGCATCCTACTGCTTTGCTCCTAGCAAGAAAGGCTGGGAAGCTCAATCACAGGCCCAAGGAGTGGACCTTTTGGTCCTGGTGTGTGCTCTACAGGACCTAGTTAGAAATGATCGTAATAGTGGTGACATCTCCACAGCCTGACACCGCTAGCCTCAGTTTAACTTACTTGTTCCTCCTTCCCACTCTCTTTCTCTCCAACCCCCTCTTTACTGGGGTTTTATATCCCATCCATAACTGGATGAGGTCCTACCTTCTGTCCCTCATTTCTCCAGCTCCTTAATAGTCCCTTTCTAGGCCTAAATTCTTCTTGTGTTTACCATTTGTATTCTTTATTGGCCACCTAAGTACCAAATAAACAAACTTAAAACTGTCGTTGCTTGACAGGATGGGATATATCTGTATGAGTTATCTCTAAAATATAAGGCCTAGAGCAAAGAAAAAGGAATAGGGATTCCTGGGGCCTCTTCTGAATTTTACAGTTTGTATGAAGATGGAAACAAACTCTGTTGCCCTAATCCAGACCATTTGAAAAACCCTGGAGGAAAGTACCATGATCAAAATTATTGATTCAGTGAGTAGTACCCCAAGGAGAGCTCTGCTTTTACATTTTGAAGTTCAGTTGTCATGGTTTCTTCATGTCTCATTCTCCAAGCCTCTCCCTTGACTCTCTTCACAAGGCAGGTTTCTAACTAGCAATTCAGTCATGTTTGGTAAATCTCTTTTCACTTCTTCCTGGCTGCACTCCACATTGCTTTCCCCCAGCTGCCCTTTCCTGCTGGTCTGAGGTAGCTGGCTTTCTTGCCTTCCTCACTTAACTAGCTGTACACATAGATTTGGATCTCTTTCCTCCTGCAGGTTCTTGCTCTGCCCCAAGGGGAACAACAAACTCTTGTTACACTTACTGCCCTTTCTGTCTGAAACCAGAAGATAATTTGTTGGTGCATGTTTGTTTATACACACAGAGGCTGAAAGGAGTGACCATGTCCTCCTTGCTGTAATGGAAATGCTGCTGCTTTCAGGCAATTTGTTTTCCTTCTGTATTTTAAACTGTATATTAATTAATCATCTTGTGCAGTGTAAGACAAGGACTGGGTTGGCCTGACTTTAGTCTCTGTTGTTATTATACTGAGTGAGTCTTCAGTCTCTTTTAACTGGCTGTTACTGGGCTTGGATTCAGTTCATTTCCTCGAGTTGACCAATTTGTGTAAATTAGATACCTCTGACAAAGGGATTTTGGCTTCAGTGCAAAGAGCAACTGTTCCAGCACAGGGAACAGATGTGCTGGAGGGGCAGCATCCTGCAGAGTGTAGGAGCCCTGCCCCATCCCATAGCTGTGGTTGTGTTCCACCTTCCATCTGGAGGAACAGAGTAAGGGGCTCTCTGACACCCAGACCCCTTTCTAGCCTGCTTGTGTACACTGACACTGCACACACTGAGAGAGGAGCTGTTCTGGGGCAGGGAAAAAGTAATCTACAACTGTGGCATCTCCTCTGGCACTGCTGGAGCTTTCTAAACTGTCACCTCTCCACAGTGAAAGGTGAGGGGCTCATTCAGTGAGCAGATATCCCTGGCAGTGGGACAGTATCTCTTCCATCTTATAAGCAGAGAAATAGGCTGTGTTGTGTCATGCCAGTAATGAACTCCTCTTCTCATTACAGAAAGTCACTGGAGAGAGAGAGAAATTTACTAATGGCCAAAGCTGACAACTATGGTAAGAGCTTCATTAAAAATGGTCCCTCTGGGCTGGATGGGATCAGTGCTGCAGCTTAGCTTTATCTTCAAGCTCCTGCCACCTCTGACTTTTGCCTTTGAGTTTAGGTTCAACTGAAGGGAGAATCTAGTCAGCATATTATATAATAGGAGTCTGAGGCCTCCCACTTCAGCTGTGCTATCACAGGGGGAAAAAAAAGAAGCATCAGCTAATGAGGGGGCAGATGTGTCCCTTTCCCCTAGCAAATTACCAGTTTTTAGCTAATCTTAGCCAACAGCTTGGCGATTGACTTCAGTGGCTTTTAATATCCCCTCCCCCTTCCATTCTTGGTTTTTATTTTGTTCTTAATAGAGGCTTGCTAAGCAAGCTGACAAGTGCTCCCTGGAGTGTAGCACAGAGTACACTTTCCTTGGGGAAGGTTCTCATGGCCTCAGCTTTGGGGGCTGCCTAGCACAGGAGCATAGGGAGTCACACTGATGTGCTAGCTGCAACTTGAGAGCGCATGGGTCTTTCCTGGCTGCAGGTCCTGCTGTAGACAGTTAAAATGAGAGTCCCTCTGAGCTACCATACATTTGATGGCACTTCTGTTCTGCTGGGGATGCTGCTTAGCTGGTCTTTGGGCTCCTGGTGTTGATCAGCCTGTGAACCGCTTGACAGGAGCGGTGTGGGCACGAGAGCTCACACAAGGGAGGGAAGCACAAGTATTCTTTTTGGGATGGAGAGTTGAAAGCTGGGCTAGGGCCAGCAAACTTGTTATTTTAACTCATGTTAAAAGACTGTTTCCAAAAGAGTAAGCTATTTTAAACAGAATCAAAGCTGTTCCCTAAGGGCCTACCCCTGGAGACAGATCACTGCCATCCTTTTACCAGCAGTCAGCTATCACTGCTCGTGTCAACATGGAAGGCTTGACAGGCTGCTCAGACAGCAGCAACAGCCTCACCTAATGGTGGTGGCTGCCCCTCCTGAAACACAGTCTTTTTAGAGCACTGCTTTGCTCCATCGGTTTAAGCTGATACTGCTGTGGTCAGGATTATTTAATGATCTGCCCCTGTCACCTCCCAGGTAGTCCTGCAGATTCAAGCAGTTTGTTCTGTGGTTGTGTGTTTGTACCACATGAAACATGGGGGCAGAAGCTAAAAGTATCTTGCTACCAGTACCAGCCTTCCCCTCAGCAGACTGCTAGTGTGAACTGTGCACTAGCACTGTGACTGTAGCTGAATTCAGCAGCATTTGGCTTTGGAGACAGTCTGCACCCAGCCTTCCCCTGCAAAATAATTACTGCTGTTTGGCCACAAAGTATTTAATGCTCTGAGCCTCACTTCTTGCCTACTGATGCAGCACCCTGCAGCTTCATGTGGAACAAAACTAGCAACACTGGGGTTCTCATCTTTGGTAAAGGGAATGGAAGAGAAATGGAGAGCAGTAGGATTCTGTATTTTTGGTAGCCACTTCATGTTGTTTTCCATTTGTAAATCAAAGCAGGGGAAAGTGACCCATCTCTAAAAAGTTGAAGACTCCCAACAGAATGTCCAGGCTCAGACCTGTTACATACTTACCCTTCTGGGGCACAAGGAAACCATGATTCCACAAGATTCAAAACTGTCCACAGTTGTATTTAAGTAAACTTAAGCAGTAGGAAAAGGTACCAGGCTGTTATAAGATACTAGAAATAGCTCTCTACCCTCTGCCCTCTTCCTTCTCTTAGGGAACAAGCAATTATTCTAATGACCCACTCTGTCTCTAATAGGGTAGTAGAACAAGGTCATTTGCAAGCAGGAACTGAAGCACAGCTACCCTGATTGACAGGGTGAGAGCAAATTAAAGGTTCCTGTTAGTTTACTTCCTGTTCAGCACTTATCTTATAATTGGCAGCTTTGCATACTGGTCCCACAGGAGCTGCTTGTGGGTAGGGGAGTACTGTAGTTTTAAGACAGTTTTGAACAGAGATGTTGCTGCAACATGAACATTCAGAGGTGATGCATTTGTTTGGTTCCCAGAGAAAGAACTGTGTGCGGTTCGGAAGGAGAATCGGAAGAACGCTGCTCTGGCTGTGGCCGTGGGGCTGCTGATTGCTGTTATTTACGCCTTCTGGACAATGTGATTGCACTCAAGGATTCTCCCTGCTGACCAGATGGCTATCCTGCAAGGAGCCCTTCCTCCTCTCACCACTGTGCCTCCCCCTAGGGTGAGGATCAGCATTTCAAATTGTGGCTCCTGTGTACCCTCAGTGTTCTGGGGATGCTTTTTCTTGGAGAATTGAGGTGGACGGGAGACAAAATGAGAAACTACATCCCACTTGCAGTTGGAAAGCAGATAAAGCTAAGCTCAAGATGGCACCATCTTACCCAAAATGCAGTCACTACCATCCCATCTGGCCTGATGCAGGAAGGCAACACGTTCTCCTTTTTGAAGAGGACCTGTGGTTGCAGACAAATGCTCTGCCCAGCCCAATCAGAATATATGCCACCTTCTTGGTTCCTGTGACTCAGCCATAAGCTCAAGGGACACCAGTCTCTTTGAATCAAAGGTTTTGTGACCTTAAGGGTCCATATATTCCCAGAGCTGAGCTAAACAAAGACTTTTCCTCTTCCACACTGGCTTGCAGGACCAAAGGAACCCCACCTCCACAAAACCAAATGGGAGGTAGGTTTCTCCAAACAGGCAGCATCCAACTTGAGAGCTGAGGTTTTGGGAAGATCTATCTCCCTCTCCTGTGCATCAGAGCTCAGTAGCTGTTCTGTGCCTCTGATAATCAACACTTGCAGAAGATAATTTACTGTCAAATCCCAGGGATGGAAGTGCCTCTGCAGGGCTTTAAATAAAAACATTTGATCTTGTAACTTCCTGGTTTTGTAACATGCCCCTCAGCCATGGCTCGATTTTTCATCCTACTCTCTGCTCGTGGCACCTGTTGCACCACAGTAGCCCAGACTGGTCATTGAGGTGTCAACACTGGGTTATTGGTCTGCTGTAGTCTGGAACCTTCTTAGGGGGGAAAAGCAGCCTAGCATGCTCCAGAGGAACACTGGAGACTGTCTGCTGTAGTCCCTGCTTACTCTGATGTGGTGACATGCAAGAGGTGGCCCTGAGTGTGCTCTTAACTGGCCAGGAAAGCCTTTAAAAGGGGTCTGCCATGAAATCTTTACCTGTCTTCACACTAACAGACACCACTGGCCAGGGGTTTGGGAGAAGCAAAATAAACAAGCACTGTTATGAACTAAAGGGGCTGTATTGGTAATAGAGACAACAAAAGCAGAGGAGTCAACACAAAATGATACACAGCCTAATAACAATACACTGTGCAATTAATGTACATAAACATCCCCTTCAGCCAGTCCTTCTCACACCTCTCCCCAACATAACCCCTCCTTATTTACCCTGAAGCAGGGGAGCAAGTAGCGTGGTGGCTCATGCTTGCCTTCACGAAGGGAGATTCAGAATCGAGGTTCAGTGCAACAAAAAAGCAAAATCAGGAGGAGCTGGAGGCAACCAGGTAAACAAAGTATCCATTCACAGAATATAGCCTGCAAGCTAACCAAGCTTTTGGTACCCTTAGGGGTCTACACTCACTCTAGTGTACCTCCTAGTCACCTGTATCCTCAGCAGAAGAGCCTGGCAAGAGGAGCAGCATGCTTTGCTGGCACGGGAACAGCTTCAAGGCAGTGCTAAGAAGCCTAGAACTCAACTTACTGGTTGATTTAAAAAGCCAACAGCACCCAGGCCTGGAAACTACACAGTTGTGAGGGTCTTTATTGCCTACTAGGAGAGATTTCTCATCCTTTGTGGAAGTGCCTTTGCCAGAAGAAAGTCTCCAATGACAGGCCGCCTGTTCTTTTGAGGAGAAATGCTGTCACTTCTTTCATAGATGTCTGACCGATGCTCGAGAGCAGTGGGGGTCTGTGGGTCAGCAAGAGGACCACTAACAGGGTGCACTCCCTCAACTGCTTTGGTAAACCTAACCCTGGGGACTAATAATCACCAACATCAAAAAAGTAGCTTTGCCCTACTTCAACTTTTGACCAGAGCTTGAGAAGAGACAGAATAGCTCCCCTGCACAACATTCAGGGCTACCTCTTCATAAGCTCATCTCACACCCACTCCTGAGCTTTGCCTCATCAAGTTTCCACTGTCTAATAGACCACCAACTTCTGTACTGCTCCTTCAGCCAGAGGTGTGGTTGTGCAGTTACCAAGACTGCAGATCATTTTCTCTGGTAGAAGGAGTTGCAGTTTGAAGTTCATTTATACCAAACTCTAGAGAACAATACATGGCTATATGGGGACAATCTTCTTGTGAAGACATGGAAGCACTCCAAGCTCAGGGCACAGCCTCATTGTAGGCGGAGACATTCAACTGCATGCTGAGAATGAGCACAAAACCTGTGTGTGACACCAGGCCTTACAGGGTGGAGGTGAGACTTCTGCAACATGCCATCCTTTTTCCAGCTTCTTCGGGTGCAATGCACCTATAAGCAAAAATTTCCATGCCTTGCTACATAAAGATCCTTCAAATTGTACACAAGTGTGAAAAGAAAGAAACAAGACTAAGCAATGGCTATAGATTCTAGAACTATAGCTTTCTTTAAGGCACAGTTCAGACAACCCCTAAACCATTTTCCTCCCTACTGCCAATCCTTTAAAAACAAGCCAAGAACAAAAAATAAACCACACTCACACAAAAAATAAAACCCCAAAATCCACAAAAACCCCAAACAAACAAAAAGGGGAGGGGGGGGGCATTTTTGCAGCATGGCCAAAAGCAGTCAATTGTGTATTATCTTCTGATTGATGTGGAAGACCTGGCAAAAGTGCCACAGAAGCCAGAAGTGAAGGCAAGACATGCAAGGAAAAACTACTTTGAGCCCAGCACATAAGTGTACAGAGAAATCTGCTGACACACAAGTGCCATGCTGATAGTTTCACAGCTCTGTGCCTCCACCCGAGGTGGTTCCAGGGCCAAATGAGACATGGAGGATTTCAAAGCCCACTTTGACATTTAGAAAGTAAAGTCTGCTAACCTTTCCAATGGGCACAGTCAGGGGACAGGAATTCTTGATTAACCAACACACTCTAAGTCAATATCTCTTTTCACAGAAGCCCTGTTGTTTTGTTGGTTTTTTTTAAACCTAAGTCAGACATTCATATAATTTCCTCCAGCATCCCAACCTTCCTGTGTCTTCCCTCCCACATCTGCTTTCCTCCCTGAAGGGGTTATAGTGTTGAGTACCAAGAATCAAAGCATCTTGGATTCATAAGTACCATGAGACAGAGACAGGCTCACAAATTAACCCCAGGCTGATGGCTCAGGGTCTGTCACTGACCTTGAGAGGGGAAATCCTTGTCACAGTGAGAATCCCTGGCACTGAGCATGTCAAATCTGTGCCAGGAATACTACTCATGGCCCTTTTCCAACAGGATACCATCACACAGGAATTTCCAATGGTCAGCCAAGTGCTTTGATCAGCAGAAGTGTTGGGAGATGCCAACAAGAACACACACCCGCGTCCCAAAGCCAGCACTCCCCAATGAGCTAACACCCTCCACACTGGGTAGAGTAGGCCTTTGACAAGGCCAAGGAGACAGACAGATGCCAGGAATGATGCAGGGCTGCTTCAGTGTAGTTGCCCAGCTCTGCCACCATCTCTGCTCTTTCCCACACTGCTGGGGAAGCACAAGCCTGGAGAGTTCTGGCACATGCAGAGCTCCACAAACCTTGCTGAGTGTTTGAACAGAAGCAAAGAAAGCTGCCAGCCCCTTTGCCTCATGCATGCAGTAGGTCAGGACAAAAGGGTGTTAGGCCTTGCTCCAGGAGTCACCATGGGTGGGTACTCTGGCTGGCAGCAGGTGCTACCTGTGCCGTACTCCTATATACACTGCCAGAGTAGAGCTTCGTCCTGGGCCTTCTGCATACCACCCCCTGGTTTACCTCCAGGAAATTTTCACCTCCAGGAAATCACCTCTGGAGAAGACCAGGATAAAAGCTGTGGAGCCTCCCCAGTCTCATTAGTCCCTGAAGAATCCAAGCTGGGCTTAGCCCCTCCTGCACCCCTCAAAAGAGCAGGGTTAGGGGCAGTGTGCTTGGATGAAAGACACGACATCATCCTTTGACAGCTTCTCTGGATCTTGCCTTTTCTGAGAGTCGTGCACTTTGACACCATCCCCCCACTCCCAGAAGAGGCGGCTGTAATGGCAGACACTGTGGGCAGAGAGGAGAGCAAGATTAGTTTGGCAGGGGAAGGAAAACACCGTCATCCTAGACACAAAGCACACTACAGAGACAGGTGCCCTTGCAATGGGTGCCACACAAAGATATTCTATCTAAAGGGTACCTTAGAAAAAACCCATTAATTCACCTTGCACACTCTACAGCCTTTAAGGTACAGCAACTACCAGGCCTAAGAGATTCCCATGGAAACAAACTCATTAATTCCAGCTTCACCCAAGAAGTGAAGCTCAGTTCATTTCAGTATTTGCTGGAAGGAGACAGGTCATTAGCAAGAAACCTGCCTCCCCCAAGGTTTTTTTTTGTCAGGCTTGGTGAGGTTCTGAGCAACCTGATCTAGCTGAGGACCTTTAGAGGTTCCTTCCAACCCAAGGCATTCTATGGTAAGTTTTTGAGAGGATGAAACTGTCATTGCAGGCAATGGAAAGGCCTTGATGAAGAATTTAGAAAGTCTGCCATCGGCAGCAATCTAACCACTCACCACAGCCTACTAGAATCAGTAACAGCTGTCCTATGGAGCTTTGCAAATGAACAGCACTTCACGCTGTACAAAAGCACCTGGGATCATCCCTTCCCTCCCCTCAGGGGAAATAACTAAGCTCCACTGGGCTGATGGGAGTTTTGGTCCTACAACGCCATCTCTCACTTCATCCATCAAGCGCAGCCCTCCCTCACTGCATCAACACAGTCCCAGCCATAATGAAAACAGAGCTGCTAATTACAACCGACACAGCAGCCTTTAGTTTTGTACAATTACTGACACTTAATATTCATAGCTTATTTAGTGCTACTGTTCAATCAAAGCAGTGACAATAGCACATGTCAGTGGCTAATTATAGACACATTAGTACTCACTAACCACAACACAAGACATCCCTTCTGGAGTCCCACACAAGCAATCTCTCCACCTCCTCAGCCACTCAGGCAGGTTCGTGCTGGCCTACTTCAGAGTATATAGGCAGAACTAACCCCATCCTACACATATCCTCTGCTTTTTAAGTCCATTCTTCCATTTAGCTGATTAAAGAAAGCTTAAAAGTTTCTTAAGAGCACTGCTGTAATGTAGATAAGGAGATTCAAAGAGAGAAAATTGGGAGCCCCATTTCATATCAAGCTGTCATTCAGAGGCACAGTCCTTGGCAGTAGTGGTACAACATCTCCACACCTGAGCCCTGAGACACCACACAGACTCAGGATCTGCTATACTTAAGATGAAGCATAAGCTAATACTCAGCAGAT
Organism: Ceyx melanurus; assembly: GCA_024611195.1. Taxonomy (NCBI): domain Eukaryota; kingdom Metazoa; phylum Chordata; class Aves; order Coraciiformes; family Alcedinidae; genus Ceyx; species Ceyx melanurus. Next base: position 22,904 of record JANHGL010010653.1, on the reverse strand, counting down.
ACAGATGGGATTCAGTGCCCACAGTGTTAATGACTGTCCAAATGACAAGCCACTCCATCCTCTCCCAAGTTGCTGCTGCTTTTCTCTCTCACTCTCTTCAAACAGGTCTCAGACACCTACAGCTTATTCCAGAGACTGGGCTAAATGAACAGGCATCTATTTTTAAATTAGCAACTTCCAACAAAGTATCTTCAAGTACAGACATGCAGCAAATTACAGTTGCTGGGCTCAATTTCCACTTCCCTGTGTGCAAGGAAGTTAAGTAACTTGGATTGTGCTGCAGACAGGGGAACAAAGTTGTGAGGTGTGCGTTACTCATTGCAATTAATGCAAAATCCACAAATCCAGCTCAGCAGTTTCCTGACTACCTCAGAAGGTGCCAGCTTCTGCAGCACACCCTGCTGGTGACCAAGCTGAGCTTGCACTGCAAACTGCAAGAACACAGCACAGCAAGCCTCAACTCCCTGTCAAATACCCAGACACACATACAACCCCAACACATCCCTTTCGTGCCCCACCCTGCCCTCCTCTTGCACACAGCTATCTTTCCTTCACCTCAGGGCTGGTTTGTACTCACTGGAAGGGTGCAATGGCTTCAAAAACAAGACTGTACGTTGCACGGTTGGTCATCTTATTGAAGAAGAATTTCTTGTTGGTATTTTTGCTGTATGACATTGTCCATGGATCTTGCAGAATAGTCACAAGGATCAGAGAAGAAAATGGGAAGGAGAAAAAAAGCAGTATAAATACATAAACAGCGCAAGCAGGGAGGAGGAATTTCTAAGAATAGTTGTGATCCTTCTTTCCCCCAAGACCTGCTTTCCAAGTTCCCTCTCCCTGTATTTAAAAGTTGACATTCCAAATAGGGCATTTTCATGTACTATTTTTCTGGAAAATATAATCTTGATGAAAAACTATTATTTCATGAAAAAAGTAATCAGTCATGTAAATATATAAAAATATATATAAAGTTTATATAAATACCCTAAACCTTATACCAAATCCATGCTATCCTCATTATGTGCAAACAGGTAATCTCCAGACACTGGAATCCTTCCATTAATTTTTTACCAAGTTACAACAGGAGCGAGTCTGGTCAGTACTTTTTACTTGAGGACACAAAGATGAAGTTCAGTAAGACCAGTGACTCTCTTCCTACCATTCAGAGTCCGTATGATGTAGAGTCCTGTGGGCACAAAGTGACGGTCATCTCGGCCAGTGTAGGACAGCCGGGGTATCCCCCCTGAGCTCTTGATGACTTTCATCTCTAACCTAAACGTTGAGAGAAGGCAGTGATAAAGCTTCCCTGTTTCTTCCTTTACAATCACCTTGAACACAATGTTCCAGCTGCACGCCCTCTCCAGAGCACCACACTGAAAACTGACAGCACCACACATGACAGGACAAAGTGATCAGTCCTGGAGAAGGCAGCCTCTTGCCTCCCCCAACATGGCTACAGCAAACACAAAGCTGTCTAGATCAGTTAGCAAACTGAGTGTTGCAGTGAAAGATCTGCCATGAGCTACCACACATAACTCAGATGGGGTTCCCATCTCAGGTATGAACTCAAATCTTTCAAGCCACAGACACTTCTGCACACAAACTCCAGTGTCGTTGCTACTTGTACTGTTGTAATGTGCACTGGCCACATCTACAGTGTTAGAAGGGCAGCAGCATCTCAAAAACAGCAGACACCAGCTGCAGAAGCTTTAACAGCTCTTGCAGGATTTTTGCAGGATTTCTTGCAGTTCTTTCCCCAGGACTTCCCAAGCATAGATCAGCACATCCCTCCCATTCTTGGGTATTGTGGAGTCAAAATGCCAGTCACTTACCTCAAAAAAATCTTCTCAATTTCTTCCAATCTGTACACTTCCTTCACTCTGAGGAGGTGGAGGGAAGGCAAAAATGTGATTTTAACAAAAATTATACTGTCCTCTTTTTCTGTCTCAGCTACAGGGAGCAGTAGAAACAATTCATTCTGTACAGCATGATGTGGTCAGGCATGACAGAGGTTCATCATTCTCCTCAATCTTATGCTTTAGTGCCTTGTTTCTCCTGACTTGAGAAAGCCTGACACCTGCCTGCTCATGGCTGGGTTGCTGTAAGCAGCATACGAGTGAACTTCCTCTCTGCTAAAGAAGCTGTGCATTTTTACCACAGGCTGAATGTACACAAGAGGAAGAACAAGGGAAGTCAGGTGCTTTTGTTTTCTTGTTTTCCCATGAAGTAAATTCACTGAGGTCAGTCCCAGGCAGGTTCTGGCCTCAACATGCTGGCTTCACAGTAAAACTGAACTGCCAAATCTTCACCATTTCCATCCTCAGGGATGACTCAAACTATAGTTAGCCTGAGGTAAAACCAGAGTTTTTTGTTGTTGTTGTTAAATCAGTAATGATAATATTAAGGAGTAATTTTTTCACTGTGAGGATGACAGAGCACTGGCCTGCCCAGGGGGGATTGTTGAGTCTCCCCCTCTGGAGATATTCAAAACCTGACTGGATGTGTTCCTTGGTGATCTGGTCTAGGTGATTCTGCTCTGTCAGGGGGATTGGACTAGATGATCTTTTGAGGTCCCTTCCAGCCCCTGTATACAGTCACCATTCTGTCTCTGATGTGATGCTCCAACCACCCATTTCCTACACACTGCTACAAGCATCAAACTTCAAAAAGCAGTTTGAACACCTTTTCACAAGGTTAAAGGACCCCTCAACAGCCCATTTCCATAGCTCTCCTCCCCATTTCACCTTCAGCCCTCCACAATATTTTGAGCTCCTCCAGAGTAACTGAGATCCCTTTCATTAAGCTACCAAGGAGAACATTCTCCATTTCCTCCAGCTCCTTCCAGAGCATCACAGCACTTCTAGCTTCTGAAACAGAAGCTGTTTTGTCCACAAAACTTATCTGATACCCAGCACAACACTGCTTTTCTACTCCAGCGTAGCAGAATTAATGAAAGGAAGGTCAGGAGGCAGCCAAATCTGAAGCTCTTTACCAGGAACCTTCTTGGGCTTGTAACTAAAGCCTTCTCCTCAGGCTAGCCATTTGGAGATTGTAAATACTGGTCAGCACTTCATTTATCTACTAACAGTCAGCACCTCTGTACCACTGTCAATCCTTCCAGGCACACAAGAAGCCTTTGCAAGATGAAGCTAACTGGGTGCTAGACCTACAATAGCACGTCTGACATCAGCACCAGCTAATCCACCTATGATGAAAACATGACTGATACCTGAAGCCACAGTGCCTGCACTATCAACATTTTTCTTCAATATTTAAAAAGGCCTTTTAACCTCTTTCCATTTAATATAATAAAACTGGAATTCTGCTTGAAATTTAACTCTTCTTCAGCTCTTTATCTTCATCCTTCGACACAATGAAACCAAATAATGCCAGGCTGAGGGAAGGAGCTGTCACTCACCGGATGGGGTTCATATCTGGCCGGCTAGGTTTAGAAACAGCTTTGACAAACTTCTCTGCCAGCTGAATCCTGAATGAAAAATGGAAGGAGAGAGTCCCGCAATTTAGTGAGATCTTTGTTACCACAGGTAGGTAACAGTTTCAGACTGCCTCCACTGCTAGCCAAATGGCTACTGAGCAAGCCTTTTTTCACCCTGCCCTCCCAGTTTCATGCCCAGTGATATTAGATATTACCCATGAGGAAGTGGAGTCTATAGCTTCTCTACAAGCCCACATGATACTCAACACACCACAGATCAGCAGGGAAGTAGGACACTACTAAAGACATCATATGCCTGAGGAAGGAAACAGAAGGACTTGTTCCTTCTCCCTCTGTCAGTTATCAGCTATGCTCATGCATGTTCCCAAGATGCTCAGGTTCCCCAGATTGTGCCTGGCTCACCCCAGACTAAGAAAGGAGCCAGACCTATCCTCATAGGCAAGGAGGGCACTGTTGGAAGAGGCAATATGCACTTCAGAGCAGGTTCATTCACAGTTCTTCATAGCACTGTTTCAGCTGCACACGCTTGCCTCCCTGTACTCAGGGTTCTGCTTTCAGTGTAAACCTTGTTTCCCAGTCACTCCAACTCACAAAGAAGCTTCTTCACACCCCACATACCTCTCATTGAAATGCTGCTTTTGAACATCATTGCCATTCAGCACCAAGACATCAAGGATGTGTATGGCGCTGATCTTCCGCTGGGCTTTCCCCTAGGGAGGGCAATAGAGACACTTACTACTCAGACAGTTGCTATTTCAGCTTTGACTTACACCTCATTTTTTGACAGGATATTCTCAAGCAAGAAAGCATCTTTTCAGATTTAGAAGCACACAAATTCCCTGCCACTTGATGTACAGCAACATGTCATCCTCTGAGAACTGCTGTAACTCAGCCAAACAGTTCTGTCTCAGGGAAGGGACAAAGGGCAGGACCATAGCTGCCATCACCAGATCTCTGTGCCTTATCAGGTACCACAGCACAAAGCCCAGTGCCCTCTATGCCATCATCATCTGAGGTGCCAGAAGACACGCAAACTCCCAGGCAGTAATACCCTACATTGTGAATGTATCATGAGAATCTTTTAGCAAGGCCTGCAATCACTACTGAGCTGTTCTGTACTCAAACAGCCTGCCACAGAACACACTAAGTCATGTTGGTAATATCTTCTGCTGCTGCACACAGGAGAAGAGCAGCATGTCAGGTCCAAAGTATCTTTAAAATAATGTTTATATATGTAGCACTAGAAAGAAGAAAATTTCTCCAAAGTAGCTTCTTTAAAGATCAGATACAAAAAAAACTCCAACAAAACCAAACCCACCATTGCACCTGAATAGATGGAACATTTACTCTGCAGATGTTAATAAAGAATAGGTGAAACTGCTCATTACATTTGCAGCCAGTTGGTAAGGGAGAGAATAGCCTCCTACCTCTCCTTTCAGTTCATGAACAATCTCCACAGAGAGAAGGGTATCTCGTGGCAGCTCAGTTTTCAAATCCAGCTTTATCCAGCGATCTGACTGGCGACCATCCCAGGTGTAGATCTGTGATTTCTGTGTGTACAAGGCAGAGTCAGATTCAGACAGAGTTCCATGACAGTGTAGGTGGAAGACAGACCTCTAACTGTAGAGCAGCCCTCAGAGAATCTTTTTTAGTTTTAGGAAGAACCATAATCTCTATAGCAAAGGAACAAAAACACTGACTCTAGTCTGCCAGTGACTTTTCATACCAGCATAAAGAACTAGAAATAGAACATCTCTAAAAGGACAGTGAATAAAATTAGAACAGCAAGAGGAAAGGTCTCTGCATTGGCTGCGATTATGAAAACAGGATTAATTAGTGTGAAAATAAATGAAGTATGGAGAAAGAAACATAAAATAACCAACAGTCTCAGGGACTGATGATAGGGATCCTTTCTGGCCCTTAAGGACAGGAAAGTATGAGATGAAACTGCAAGGCAGAATAGTAGCATTGAAATGAACCCAGCAAAACTCCCAGATTGTCCTGAGCACTTACCCCTAGCCCTAAGAGAAACTTCTGCTCACTTCCAGACACCATACACCTGTAATCAAACACCTGGCGAATTTTCTCCAGTGTAGTGGAATTCAGAGGAGTGGGTTTGTAACTGAAGGTATCAATGTCTGTGCCCTAAAATAGCAAAATATAGAAAAGACAAATTATACACAATTCATCAACAGCTAGATGTATGCAACTTCTACATGAAACAATAACCCAAGCCTAGCTTCTTCATCTCTCAATTCCTATGGGGAAAAGTTCTGTTTGTATGAAAGGGCTCAGAAACTTGTAACATCTCACCTGGATCAGCTCAAAGAACTTGGATTTGGGATCCGAAGATGAAGGAGCAACACGAGCCTGATCAGGAATCTGAAAAGAAATCAAAGTGATTTGTATTAAGTGTTATGCTTTGGCATATTCAAAGGAACCTCTCTCATTTCAATACATGACAGAACATCCCGGCCCCTGAAACTCCTGCTCTTGAGATTCTAGTTGCTGGAGAGGATATCTAGCACATAAAACATCTTGTGTGCTTTGGAAATTTAATTTAGGCATACCACTCACATCCCACAGGAAACAACAGGCAACTTCACCATGTGTCAGGCTAAATCTTTGATTTCCTGCATGTTTTTATGAAAAACTGTTTAATCAAAGATGCAATTAGCCTGTCAGACTGATTACCCTACCTATGGCCACACTGTGGGCAAAGTCTCAGAAAAGAGAAAATGCACACGTAAAACATGACCTTTTGGAGAGCTCTGCTGCTTGGGAACTAGGTGTTGGGTTCACACTGTATGATGAAATATTCTTAACTACAGTAAAGCAGCCTACTCAGTTAAGCCAGGTCTCTCGCTTTTCCAGAAGACAACATATTAAACCTCTGGCTAGAAAGTCCCATCTCTACTGCAGCTCCATTCTTGTTTCACCACAGGAAGGACAAGCTTAATGACCTCCCTGCTTGGCAGCTTACTTACCCCCCATAGCTGGAGACACTCCTTTCGGATTTCAGCCTGCCGGGGCTCAATCAGTGTCCTAGGGAAAGACAGCACTGTTAAGATGGTGTCACTTTCTTGCTCTTGCAGCACTACATATTCCAGCCCTATAAAACGGGCTGGTTTAGGAAGGACAAGCATGCACTAACCTCAACAGGTTATACAAAAGAGGATGCTGCCTTCCCTCCCCACCCTCCATCCACCTCCAATCCCCACGTTTCATGGTCTGCACTACTGATTAGCAGCCATCACTCCATCACATGAAGGTACCACTGAGCATCAATATTTTCAAGAAGTAAAGTATCAGTGTGAACTTATGCTGGTCTCCAAGAGCTGGACATGTAGCCCTATTTACAAATAACAGTGAAGAACTGCTGAAGGCCACACAAAACAGTGTCAATGTTATGACTAACTCTTAGATAATTCCTGGGTACCAGACTAATTCAACTTTCTGCTATGTATTGTCTCTGAATGACACCTGAACACAAAAGTCATGTCAGGTAAACAGCTACACATTGCAGGGACTTTCATTTTACTCAAGAAATTCCCATCATAAGCTTTAGGTAAATCTAGGTATGTAACTTAGATTCTTTGAATTGCCTCTGGAAAATGAAGAGCTATGAACCACACCCAACTTACCTGGCTTATGTAGAATTAAATATACCAGCTGCAACTTAATTTCTTGCTTATATTCCTGCTAAGAAGCAGGCCCTCATGCAATACATGGAAACCTTCTCAATACAGGTGATAATAGGATATTAACTTTCAGGACTCTTTCAGCCACCCACACATTTCTGCAAGTAACTCAAGAGACAAAAACTGAGCTACTTGAAAGCACTATTCACTTTTCTGGCTTCAAAGGCCAAGCCAGGTACAAATCAAATCAAGAACACGTTAAAGGGTGGCAAAGCAATTCATTTATAGTAGGTTAATTCAATCCTCACCAAAAGCCAGAGGAATATACTCACGTGTCTTGAACAAAGGCACGAATTTTGGCTAGTGCCTTTATCTGAACTCTGCAGTGGCTGTAAAAGAGGATAAGTTTCAGTCAGGGAGCAACTTGGATGTTCTACTGTTCGAAACAAAGAAGAGTGCTGGGACAACATGAGGAAGCCAGTCTGATCCTTAAAGCAGTGATGGATCATTGTCAACAAGATTCAAAGTGACAGGAAGACCATTGGAAAGAACTAGGCAGTAGCCTTCTTTCTTTTCTACATGGTAGTTGGAGGCCAAACAGTCACTAACAGTATAAAGGTTTCATCTCTGCACAGGGTGCCTGCTCTGCTATAAGCCTCTCAGGGAGCAAAAGCAGAGCAGTGTAGCAGCAGCAACAATTACCTCCATGAGTGCAAGAAGCTACAAGTGCGAGCCACAGTGGTTAACCTGTCTACAACCAGCAGCCTTCATTGCCCACAGGCACTCACTTTTCATTGGACCGGACAACGTAATCACAGAACTCCTGGTTGCCTTTGATCACGTCCAGCGGGACGACGAGATTCACATCCACGTCGGAGCTGCGCAGCTGGTTCAGTCTGATGTTCACGCTGAAGAGGTAGTCCCGCACATCAGCTATCCCCGCCTTCAGCCCTTTGCAGATCACATACCTGCAGGACAAGCCAGAGAGGTCACAAACTGGACTTTATCCACACAGCCAACTTACCAACAGCACTCCTGTTATCAGGACAGTTTCCCAAATCCTAGCAATTCCTTCCTCCCGGGTATCCCCAGGAAGGTGCAATCTCATCCATCACAAAGTCATACATTTTTCTATGCTTGGGAAACTCAATCCTACTGAAAAACCACACAGATCTCCCTCAAGTAGTAAATAAATTCTGCTAAACTTGACAGATATAATAACAACACACATAATATGTTCTAACTTCATTGGATCTGTAGTTGTTTCATGCAAAACAGAATATATTATATATTCAGTTATGCTGCTTTCTCCCCAAAATGGTAATTTGACAAGTATCATCTTTATCTTGTCAATCATCAAACTTTGCAAAGCATCTAAAACATTTCCTCCTCCAAGACAGTTGCCTATCATGTCAGGTCAGAGGTTCCACTAGACTTACTCAAATCCATCTATCACTGTGTTTAGGAGACAAGGTTTCTTTAGTAGTCCCACATACTCAAGAATCTCACCTCTCGGAGTTAGCAGGGCGGCTTGTCACAGGTTTAAAGATGCACACTCTCTCAAAGCAGCAATACAGCAGATAAACAAGTCCCACACTGAATGGGGTAAACAAGTCAAAGGTTTTGCAGACAAAATGTCCTCCTGGAAAAAGAGAGAGAAAGTACACTGACTCCAGCAGATTATAAGGAAACAAGGAGATAACAGGCACCTTGATAACCTCTTCTGCAGAAATGGTGAGAGTGATTAAACAGCATCTAAAACACATTCATGAAGTGGGCCAGCAGGGCTTCGTGAACCATCATCCCCCATATCTCTGCAGCAAAGAGAAGAGCATTTTCCTGACATGGATCACCTCAGTATGCACACTGTCTCACAAGCAAACCTTCTATCCATCCCCCATCCTGTTCTTCCAGGCCAAAACTGTGCCCTATGGCATGGCAGTTATGCAAAAGCCTCAATGGGAGAGGAGCTCCAACAGGTGCAACAAGAAACCTCAGGACAGAGGAAAAAACTTGCCATCTAGAAAGAAAAGAACCTATGTTGCCTCTTGTCTTCAAACAAGATTTCCAGTTTCCTCAAGCAAATCGCAATCATTCTTAAAGAGCTATTATCTACCCACATAGGAAAAAACTTCATGAAGGTTGCTCCTTTTAAGGTATCACATTTGAGACTACTACTAAGTAGATCATTGCCTTATGTACTTCTAAACATAGGGCACAAGAGAAATGATAACTGGCATTTTCATCTTCTTCATCAGTGCAGAATGCTAACTAAACTCTGCAGAAGAAGGGAGCCATCAAAACCAGATAGAGCTGTAACATCCTTCCTTTGGCAACAATGAGGTACAATTAAGACGTTGTAATCAGAGATGGCAGACTTCAAGGAGAAAAGCCACAAGTTAGAGGGAAGGATGAACTGGATAGACATCTCTTTCTCTTCCAACAAGCCTGTTAGAATATTCAGGAAGCAGCTGGTCCAGCTAGTGCCATAAAAATCATGATACACTCAGTATATAACTCATTTATATGGTCATGACCTTAGTCCAAGACAGTTACATAACAGAACACATTGTAAAACTTTTCAACTAATGCATTTTACCTCATGCTTTTAATTAAAGCAACCTATACATAGATAATCTTATTTTTCTGCCCCAGTTCTCGTAGCCTTGTGACAGCCATCTCAGGTTGTACGTGTACACACTCAATTCTGCACAACTTAGCCTCTCTGAACTGAAGGCTGCATGGCATGTTAATAAAAATTGTACATCACCCTTCCTCAATGCCATCTTAGAGAAGGCAGAAGAACATGAAGGGATAAAACATACCTGTCCGGACAATGGATAATGCTGTAAGAAACTGGCAAAGCATGAGCTGTTTGCTTAGGATTTCTTGCAGGTTCTCCTGACCCTCCACTGAGAAACCCTGCAAAGCACAAAGCATATGATTAGTATCTACACAAACCTGTCGGTCGAGCAAAAGATTCTGTATAGTTGTATCATGGGATCATGATAATTCCTGTTTAAGATTAAAAAAACCAAACTCCACCACCAGGAATTTTAATGGCAAACCTTTAAGAATTTCACATAATATCTACAGACACATGTAAAATAACCTCCTATATGCAGACTGAAATATCACTTCTAGCCATTAGTGCAAGAAGAAAAAGAAATGGACCAACCCCATCAGCCATTAAGAAATGCACTCCCTTGTGATCAGTGTTGTCCAGCACAAAGTTCCGGAAAGCAGTGATGTTCTCTGGGCGAGTGATGTCTCCATCCCCATCAATTCCTCCCTCTCCTAAGAGGAACAGAAGAGACAATTACTAACACGTTTGCAAGTATAGACAAAAGATCAGTATATGCAGTTGGTATGTTGTATTAAATCATTTAGTCAGAAATTGCACGGACCTTGATAGGCAAATAAGCATTAAGACATTCCCTTGCTCAACACCAAAGATGCTTGTTAATTTAGGAAAATTATTCAGATTGTGTGGTCAGGGCTAAACAAAGCCATACGCTCAAATGATGAGGGGTACATTAGGATCAGAAAAAGACAAACCATTTACTGCCCTCCTCTGAGATGAGAGCTGACTACATCACTATATATTACTCTCACCCAATGTAGGAATGACAGAGCTGCACCTAAGAATGTAAGGTTCAATCTCACTGCACACCTCATCTGTTACTAACATAATTTTGATTGTCCATAAACACATTTACATTGTGCATGTAAATTCAGAAACCTCCTACAAAGAATTCAAATAATTTCAAAGAAACATTAATATCTATTTCCAAACACAATGTAACAAGTAATTTTAAAAAGCAACACCCCAAAAACCCCTGGAAAACAGGTTTATAAGAGGTGTAGGGAAAGGGAAATAGGGTTTGTACATGAATGATCATAGTTTTCCCAAGTGGATCTTTTTTACTAAGAGGTACCTTGTCCCCCAGGTTGGTGTTTTATACAGTTAGTCTAAGGTGTATTCCAGAGCTCACCAATTCTGACTTTGAAGAAGCTTGAACTTTTATTTGGTATTCCACAACTATGGCTTCTATTAACTGAACTGGAGGACTAGAAAGCAGCAGAGATCAAGATGCATGAAAGTGCTTTGACAACTAAATTCCTCATCAATCATCCTGCCAAGAAGTGAAATGATGGTAGAATCTGTTACCATCCTTCACAACACAAATACCACAGCAGTCTACTTCTTTCTTATCACTGGAAGAAAGTCTGTACACATCTCACTAGACTTTATAGCATAACAGACAGAAAGGATTCAAAGAATGCATCAAAGTCATAGGGCTATTCATTTCTCCAGGTATCTCCTCCTCTCCAGTTTGCAGTGAGTTATGAAGATTCAAATGCTGCATCCTTTAGAACAATGTGTTTATCTGCCTCGCTGCCCTTGCCATGAACCTTCTGTTTAACAGATCTAATCCTGAAGCACTAACCATTCTCTAGAAGTTCATGGTCAGGTGTCAAAAGTGGCAGTCAACAACAGGCAGAGGGGTATAGGGGAAAAATAAAAGGCAAATCCCCTTCTCTAAAGGATAATCAGACTCAAGTTTGCCTTAAGACAGCCTAGAATAGGAAGAAGGGATACTAGCAATCCTTGTATTTCCCTTCCTATTCCTAGAGGCTATGCAGATAGAAGGCTGAAATACACCAGCAAGCCTAACAAGTTACCATGAGGTGAGATGCAGCAATTGCCTGTGTACACCTGCCCAGTCTGTCTCAAAGCCAGGTACAACATGTCTGCTTAAACCTCTTTAGATAAAAGGTCCTTTAGTCCCAGTGATTCAGATACAGCCTCTAGCCCAAACTGGTTTCATTTAACTCTACTAAGAGCCCACAATCAATTGTCAGAACAGAGGTAGGGAGGTCTGATCTCGAGGCATACTGCCAGTCAGGCAGGTAAGGTTTCTGTCTGACTCTGCCAATAGATCCGTGAGCAACTCAGGGGGCTGGAGCACCTCCCCTGCAAGGACAGGCTGAGAGAGCTGGGGTTCTTCAGCCTGGAGAAGACTCCAGAGAAACCTTACAGAGGCCTTCCAGTACTTAAAGGGGGAACTACTGGAAAGATAGGGATTCTTTACCAGGGATTGTAATGATAGGACAAGGGGTAATGGCTTTAAACAGAAAGAGGGTAGATTTAGATATTAGAAGGAAGCTCTTTACTGTGAGGGTGGTTAGACACTGGAACAGGTTGTCAAGAGAAGCTGTGGATGTTCCCTTCAGAACAAAGCCATGTTGGATGGTGCTTTAAGCAACCTGATCTAGTGTCCCTGCCCAAAGCAGGGGTGTTAGAACTAGATGTTTTTTAAGGTGCTTTCCAACCCAGACCATTCTATGATAAGTCATCTCACTCACTGCATTTCAGGCCAACAGCAATGAAGTGAGAAAACTACGGTCAAGCTACCTTAAAACACTCTATGATTTTCAGATGAGCAAAGCACTCAAGTACCAACTATCAGAATGAGATACACATTCCCAAGGCAGACCGGAAAGAAGAGCAAAAATATGACTTGATATGCAAGCTCACCAATCTGAACCCCCTTTCTCAGACAACAGTCCCCTTCTACCTTGCAAAATGGGTCACAGAATCATTATGGTTGGAAAGGACCTCTAGGATCATCAAGTCCAACCTTCATCCTAACATTGCTCTATCCACTAGACCAGAGCCTTAAGCGCTCCATCTACTCATTTTTTAAACACCTCCAGGGATGGCAACTCCACCACCTCTCTGGAGGCAGACTGTTCCAGTGCCTAACCACTCTGTCAATAAAGAATTTCTTCCTAATATCCAATCTAATCCTCCCCTGACGCAACTTGAGGCCATTTCCTCTTGATCTATCAGTCCCTATAATTGGGGTTCTCTTAAATCCCTAAAGCTGGTATCAATAGCATCCCCACTCCTGAGACAGAGGCTGCAGCATAAGCAAAAACATCAGGTAACACTCATGCATGCACTACATACCATAGTAAGGTTCAAAGAGCTCACTGGAAGCAGAATAGAAGTCCTCTAGTTTAAAATCATTTGGTCCTTTCAAGGTCATGCCAAATCCTTTAGCATGCCACTTCCTCCTCCACAAGACGTACTCGGAGAAGCCTCCAGGACCAGCACACACATCAGCAAAGTAGAGCAGCTCTGCACTTCGCTCCTTTGTCAGAGGTATCTGAAAAAGGAAACTGAAGAAATTCTACTGACCCTGTAACAGCTCCACCAGTTGAACCAGATGCACCATAAACTGCACTACTCAAGAGAAATCCTTCAGACACCTGTTTTCCAAGCTCTCTTGAGGATTCTCTTTTACCCCCACCTCCTCCACTCTCTGATAAATAACTGCTGTTTGGAAGTTAAATAGAGGTCCTCACCCCACTGAAGTCCTTAGGGTTTGTAAACATATAGTCAAAGACGTGGTCCATATTTGCCATCTTCATTGCAGCCCTGTGAATACATAAATAGAGACCTATTAAGTTTCAACCTTGGCTTCCAAGGCTGAAAGTGGAAAGAAATGGGAAAGGGGCTATAAAACCAGAAGTTTTGCAAACCTGTTCAGGAAGAAAGCTCCACGAATCATCTCGTAGGGGTTAGATCTTGTTCGGGCTCGACGCATTTCTTCTCCATCCAGCTCATCAAATACACTCTGAACAAACAGAAACAAAATGGAGCTGGACCTGGCACAGGCTTGAGGTGTAGGAGGGCATAATCATCTCCTATCCTCATGCTTCTATCTCCTTAGACAGCAAACGCCATAAAGGGTTTGGTTCACCAATACAAAATGTCTTTTCTGTCATGGCGATATTCACTCTTCTCAAAAGCCACTCCATTTCTTAAGTAAATTTAGTGACAGTGAAGAATTCTGCTCACCTCAAAACCACATCCCAGCCTAAGGTATTTATCTCACACACATACACACACCCAGACACTACTGCAAAGACATAAGAAAACTAGGAGGGAAAGTGGAACACACAAGAAGAGAAAGGCAGCTTATTTCCTTAGCCTTTTCAAGTCTTCAGACCTTCAGTTGGACTATGGAAGGGAGACTGTTTTCATTCATCTCTTTGGAGGCTGATGTGCAGAACAGGCTGCTGAACAGATGGTAACAATCAGGATACTAGGTCATACCAGTGGCATGGAGGTGAAAAAGGATGCTCTGAGCTCTTGCCAATCACCTAAGTTAACTACTCAACCCTCTTCAAATATTTCTTTCACTTTCATCCCCAAAACTTCAATTCCTCTCTGAAGAGGGGGACTCACCTTGCACTGCAGAACATTATGTAAAAGCTCTTCACTACAGAACTCGGTTTCATCTTCAATCACCATCTTCCTCTGGAACAGGACAAGAACACAGATATTAGCGAACACACTACCAGTTGTTTCAGAAGGTAACACACACCAGTGATGAATTGAGGCTGCCAACCACACAACAGGCTGCATTAGAAAAAGTATGTCCAGCAAACTGAGGAGCTATTCTCCCGTTAGGCAGCCTGAGACTACATGTGAAACACTGCATTCAGTTTAGCACTACTCAGCACAGACATACTGGAGCAAGCCCAGCAAGAGGGCCACCAAGATGACTGGGTGAAGAAGCACATGATATGTGACATTGAGAGTTGTTTGGAATGGAGAAAGGGAGATCCTATTACTGTCTACAAGCACCTAATGGAAGGAAATGGACACGAGTGATCTAGACTTAAGGATGGACAGCAACAGCACTACAAACAATGGACATAAGTTGCAACCCAAAAGATTCCAATTAGTCATACAGAAATTTTCTTTTGTCAGCTGGCTTATCAAGCACTGAAACAGGCTGCAAAACTGCCATCATTGGAAACACTCAAAAGTCAACCAAAAAAAGACCTTAAGCGACCCAACCTAGTTGGACCCACTTTAAACAGGAAGCTGCACCAGCAATCTCCAGAGGTTCCCTCCAGCCTAAGTTATTCTACAACTCTTAGACAAGACAATTGTTTCAGGCTGAGTAGCCCTGCATCTGCTTAGGCTGTTAAGTATCAAGATGTAAAAAATTACCTTCCCCACAGTCATCCACTCCTTCAGTTCCTGGGCATCAGGGATTTTCACAGTACATTCAGGGCACCAGTCTACCTCCTCATAGGCACTGGGCTGCAAGCACAGGACATGAGAAGAGACAAAGATGGCAAAATATAACAAATGATTGCTCCCCAAAAGTGTGCTTCCTAATTCTAGCATAAAGGGTTGTGTCATTACTTTAATGCCAACCATATAGAGTATTTTTCTCCTAGTCTAAACCATGTTTTATTTGCTTAGATTTAAGGTTTAAAGTTTAAAAATAAATACATTTAAAACTTCCACCACAAAAAAAACCAAAACCAAACACACAGCACTTTCCTCTCATTAGCCTGACAAATAATCAGGACAAAATAAAAGCCTAGTACCATTTAAGATACATTTTAGAGACTGCAAGAGACAGTTGTCAAAAAACCACACTTCCTGCTGGTGCTTTATACATTTTTTCCCAGTTCCTTTCAAAAGGCTCCCTCATTCCACAGCTTAACTCAGGCTTTGAACAATTTTTATAATCTTGAGAAGGAACTGTTTTAGCAGTTAAGATCAAAGTAATGCCACTCCTCCAAAAGAGGGACTGCTAAGATTTACTGATCTTACATTTATTATAGGGGTATCGTCTACAAGGGTTAATCCTACAGAACACTTAACTCCTGCAAGATGTAGAAACATACTGGAGAATGAGACCTAAACCAATAAGCCTACAAAACAGGTCTTAAGTTCCTGTCTCTCAGGGAATAACCTCTAATATTATTTTCATCTCCTGAAAACAATTCAAAGAATGGAGAGCAAATGACTGTAACGCACCATACACGACTTGAGAGGCATTGCTGCCCTTGACTAACAATGGCTAGGACCTTGTGGCTTACTCCCTGGCCTCCAGATCCCTAGGATTCAGTGTTGTGGTTTGTTGGGTTTTTTTTCTGTTTAAATACAAACATACAGCAGTTATTTCACACCAAGTAATATTAAACTGGGCTTCACTTTCCTGACAATATCTTTTTCTACTTCCCGGAGTTCTTCCCTGTTATAGAGCTCAACAAACAAAGGATTAGGACCTCTGAGCATTTTATTTGGGACTAATAAATACACTCAGAAAGGGTTTGTGGTTTCTTTTTTTTGGTTTGTTTCTTTTTGTTGGTGGTTTTTTAAGTCACCTATGTAGGCATGAAAAAATATATACAAAATAATGTTTATTATGTATAATATATGGTAAACCCAAAAGAGCCTGGTAATAATTTTTCATTACATTCACTACTGCAAACTCAGAGTCAAATCCTATAGACCACAGCAACAATCCCTCTGAAACCAGCTTTATGCCAGAACATTAATACACGTGTCAGAAAGCAAGTTTTGATCTGCTTTTCTGGGTCTACACAGCAGAGCCACTTAATAGTTGCCAGTTGTTTCAGACAACACTAAACATCATTCCCAGAGGGCAAATCCTGAAGACAGCAAAAGAAAAGGGATTAAAACCAGGAAGCACTTACCTCTGGCTCATCCTGCCAATCAATATTGAGCTCTCCATCAAATCCTTTAAGGGTCAGCCCAAAGCCTCTCCTTCCCTTTTGATTGGAGGCCTCAACAATATCCTTCCTGCCTTGGCCATATTTTCCCAGACCTTCTCCTTCCCGGAAGCCCATCTTGGCCTATAAAGAAACCAAAGGAAGCACACTGAGATAAATGGACTTGAGTTTTAAGAACTACTGGGTTCAAGGACTAGCAGCAAAATGGCACATCACCCTGAAGTGACTTGAAAACACTTGAGCATTTTTAATCTCATCTGTGGCTTTCAGAATTTATTACTGAGTTCACTGAGGCTGGAGACAATAACACTAGGTCTGAAGAATGGTGTTCAAGATGACAGCAAATTACAAAAGGTTCAGTAATGGAGGAACACCCTGCTCAGAGGGAGAAGCAGTGAGGAGCATGGGTCCATTCATCAGAGTGTTCAGCAAGCATGGAAGGTTCATAAAACAAAAGATGCTGGCAAGGAAAAAAGTTCATGTTGTGATGATACTCGGTTGTGAACACACACACACATTTCAAGCATCACTTAAAACTTCACCTAAAACTCAAGAGAAGGAAGGCAAGACACTGCTCCCGAAACACACACTCATCTCAGATTAAAAGAAATATGTTCATTAACTGCTACTTTTTCAGGTTTTTCTTTTCATAGAGTTTAGTGACATGAACACAGTCAATTTTATTCCCTCCAGCATGCATCTGCAAGACAGTGAGTAAATAAAAGCCTTCAGGATTGTTTCACTTTGAATGAATGTTACCCATATACTCCTTCCTGTGAGAAGCAACAAAAACATTGTTTATTACCAGTCTGTATGAGAAACAAACACAACAACATGACAGGTTTTATACAAAGGTGTCTGGTGTTTGCCCATTGCCTTTGCTACCTGGCTCTGAATCAGACCTTGAAATATTTGCACAAATGTGACAGCCATCGAGCCTGTTCCACACCAGAGTTCTGAGAACACCATTCTGAACTTCTAATAATCAAGGACTGTTTTCCTTTTACTTAGCTAATGCTGCCAAAACATTCAGACTTGACACTTTAAAATCAATCTTTATAATGAAATTTGAGGCTGTACAAACAAAAGGCTCCCAAATTCAGTAGCTAAAAGCTCCTCTACTGTGGTGACTGAGAGCATGCATCCTAACTGGCTCAGGACAGAACTCTCCAAGAGAAAGACAGTCTTGTGCTAGAATCAACACAAGGTTGTAGTGCTGATACTACTGCTGGTAGTACTGCAGGTACTATTTTTTGGAACTAGTACCAAAAAGCCTAGTGCCAAAAATGCATGTGGAGAGATTCAGAATCATCCAAGAGGATTTATCTACAGAGAGGCACAGTCAGCAACTCAGACTCTTGATACCATTTTTTTAAATTCAAGCAAGAGCTGAAAGTTCTTTATTCATGTAGAGGTATGATCCTCCTGGTCAGCAGCATTCCACCTCCTTGAGAGGCAGCACCTGACTGTTGCCACTCCTAGTAGCAGCTAGCACTTCCCCAGTTCTAGCAAGAGGCTGAACTTCCAACTCGGCAAAGACAGGTACAAGCTGGCCTACCACCATGGAAAGGTTTCTTTTTTAGTGGGTCCCCTTTGGCCAAGCTCTCAGCATCCCTTAATTGCTCAGTAGCTGGCTCAAACAAGCAGAGAACCCTGCTACAAGGAGAAGCAGGATCAGAATATCTTAAAACAGACAGATCTTTTCACTTTGTTCTCATCAGGTCTCAACAATTTGGTTCACAACTACTTTGACGTACCATGAGCTTTTGGGAGACGCTGTTGTACATGGAGTAGCGAGAGGAAGTGCCCTCCACCAGAGAGTCTGGCTTGAATTCATTGCTGAAGACTGGCCTTTTCTCATCACTCTCACTGTCAGAGCCACTGCTGCTACTGGAAGACTCTGAAAACAAGAAGAAGTGAGAAAAGTAAGTATGAAAATAAAATAAATAGAAGAAAAACATCTCAGTAAGCACATTAAGAACTATATGATGTGACTCATTAAATCCTCTCACACAGAGGACACTACAGTATCTCAAATGTGCTGTGGGAAGCAAGCAAGTGTAACACAAAACACCCCATGAAACCAACACCTGATTATCTGACCCTTTGTCTCAAGGACACACAACCTCTCTGAACCAATATTCCAGGCCCCCCAAAGGACCAGGCAAAGCCCATTACAGCAGAAGAGAAGACCACAGCATGACCGTGATAGTACGCTCTGGTGTGACAGACCTTTGCAATGAGCCTGGAGAGCTGAGAAGGTCCACAGAGATTCTCCTCTCAAAATAATGACTATTATTGACACCTTGATAAAACACAGGGGACTGTCCTCAGTTCTACCTAAGTTTCCTTAGTTCTACCTCATTACAAGGGGGTAAACATATCCCTAACTTAACCAAAAATACACATCAAGGCATCTACCAAACGGCCAACACTGAAGAAGCTGATCCCTTAGTCCCCATAGTAAACTTCAGTTCGAGTCCACTGCCCACCTCAGTAGCAAGGATCCACAAGTTCACTATGGCAAATGAGACAGTTTTTCACCTCTGAGAGTTTACTGATGATAATGTGAAAGATAATGTCAGAAGACACCGATCTAGTCGAAAAACACCCTGACAGAGATGAAGGCTGGAGAAAGAAGTTAATCAAGTCAGTGGTCCAACCAAGGTAATAAGCACCACCATACACAGCAGGCACTCAAAAGAAACCTTTGTTACTTGAAAGTCATCTGAAATCGATGTAGCAAAGCCTTCACAGGCACCACACAATAAAGCTCTATGTCCAGTTGCGCCCTGGGATCTACTTGAGAAGAGCCCAGTCCTGTATGAGCTGCACAGTCCTTGCATAGTTGTACAGAACTCGTATAGTTCCACAGTTGTGAGATGCCCAAACCAATTTGCTCTGGATGTAACTGGGGTCTGGGCAGACATTGTGACACAGTCAGTCACACAAGCTACGCTTCTCTCTCATTCACTAAGTTCTTAAACATAAACAGGATCACAAAGGATTTTGCTTTAGGGTCAGTTACTGCTTTCTGCTTCTCCAACACACAGCTTCGATTAACTTTGCTGTCTGCTTTTGGTCTGTGTTTTTATTTTGCAGAGGCTCACAATGTGCCTCAAACACAATACCCACTGCATAAATCTCAAGCAAATCCTTCACAGGACTTCTTGTTTTTAAGATTAGCTAGGCTGTGCTTAGCTGACTTATCTTCCCCAACCTCTCTTCTTTCATCAGAAACCACAATGGTGTAACTGACTACTACCTTAACCCTATTCAAAATGTTGTCCTTGAACTGTATCAACTTGTTTCTTAAACATTAAGGCGTACAGCCTGTTTTTACCCATATATGAACTCAACAATCAAAAGGGAAAAAAATCCAACAAACCACAAACAACAAACCACCTAAAGCTATTGCATTTTTTTTAGCTCAGCCCTGAGTGAACACAGCAGTCCCTGCCTGAGCACTCACCTCCAGCCTTGCCAGACAGGTACACACACCATACCCTGTCACTGCTACTCCCAAACTAGACCTACTTGTCTTCCTTACACAGCCCCTTCCATTTTAACACGATGAAGACCTCTCTGTGTTCAGACCCCTTCTCACTAACACTTTATGACCATGGGAAATCCCACAACTTGGAATTAGCAGGCACAACCATGCAGCAGCCTGAAGTACCATCCTGGGAGAGTCTAAAGGGTCCCACAACAGTAATACCAGCTGCACAGGGCACTCGCCTCATTGTTGGTATACTCCAAGCTCCAGATGAGAAACCACACTCAGGCTTGAGAAAACATAGGGAATTAGTTAACTCCGAAGCAGTTTTTCTTTTTAAAACCACACACCTCTGAGCTCTCACAACTTTCCCCACCCCCAAAAAAATCACGCCAAGCCAGCAAAATAAATGGTGCTACAGTGTAGGAGTCCAAAGCAACCCGCCCTTTGTAATAATCTAATTTCTTCCACCTGCAAAAACCTCATAAGGTTACTGATTTATTTTCTTTAAACAATGAGGAATTATGATGCTTCTTTTATGGCACAACACCCACAGTTTCTCACACTGAAAGTTCCCAAAACAGAAATAACTGCCGAGGCTGAAAGGATTAATGCTGTGCATATATTACAAAAATCTTTGCAGTTTTGGATCATGCACTCATCATCTACTTCAAGTTCTGTTTTCTACATCTGAATTTATTCAATTTCCAGACCAAATGGTTTACATGAGATTATACAAAAGCTTTAAAAAGTTCACATCAGTCCGAGCTTGTGAACAGAAGCGATTTAGTTATTTACTTTTTCTCCCCTGAAGACAGAGAATGCACTCAGGTTCAGGCTAACAATTAGGATTTAGGAGATCTGGATTCAATTCCTAGTTATTATTTAGATTCCCCATAGCAGCATATACCTTACCTACAACCTTACCTTGAGTGGTATGATTACTTAATTGTGTTTCATCATCTGAAGTAGAACTGAGGGTTAATCCCAAGTCTTCTATCCTCTTCTTCTGCTTCTTTTGGGGGCTGCTAAACTCAGGTTCTGTCCTTCTCTTCATTTTTGCTGAAAGATGATCACACTTGGTAAACATTAAGCAAATTTTCTCCTGCGTGCTGAAGGGTAAGGTGCAGAAGCATGGTGGGATAGATAATATTATAGACTATTCAATATTATGTTTCTCAACCACAGTTTTCTTTAGGCTTAATTTTAACCTACCTTTTTAACACAGAATCTATGCAGAAGCTTCCCTAATGCTGATGACTTAAATGTCAAGTAATTTCTACAATTTTCTTACCATTAAATGCTAGCAGATTAAGATAATCCAGACATCAGCACTTACATAACTTAAATATATGAGTTGATTACTACTACTAAATCAAAGATTCATTTTATGCAAACATACAAAAATAAGGAAGTAAGATCACTTTAATGAAGACCATGCAAGTTGGAACCAATTTCTCACAAAACACTCAGGACACCTCTAACCTCATCTCTGCAAATGATAATTATGAAAAGAGCTTTCCTACATGACTTCCATAGAAGAACTTTATTAAATAAGTGTGCTCTTCCTGGGAGGTGTTTGTTTTTCACCAGGAATCACTGGCAAGATTCCAAGCTTCTGGATGTGGCTGATAAATCCAGAGAAAGGGCTAACACTTAAAATGGAGTTAAGATAACCTAGCCAGGAAGGCCTGCAAAGAACAAGAACCAAGGAATAGGAAAGCAGGTGAAAAGTGAAAGCCACTAGCTGAACTTCCCTGCAATTGGTAAAAAACAAAAACAAAACTAAAACAAAACAAATAAAAAACAACACCAAGAAAACCACTATTGGTGGTTATTATTCTACATAGAAATGCTGGGTTAGAAAAGATGCCCTAGGTCACTGATGTGAACCCTCTGTTACCAAACTTACTTTCACAAATACATACAGGGCTGCTTAAGACCAATTCCTTTATTCATCCCAAAAACGCTAACTGTAAAATCATCTCATAACTTCAATCTTTTCCCTTCCACCAGAAGTCCATTTACAGCCAACTCATATTCACCTGCTCTTGTCACAATTTAGGTCTGTTTCGTTAGTCATAAGCAAGCAAGCAAAAAAAACCTTAGGCAGTTTTCCATTTCTATGGAGATAGTCTCTTACTGTCACCACACTCTTGATTCCTCACTGCTCCCTTCCCCTCTAGATCTCCACCCTCCTAATCCCACTAAGCGGTCCTCAGCGCATCTGTTTTCCTGCTACATTCCAAACCGCACCGAAGCGGCTTCAAGTCGTGCAGCGCCCCGGAGCCACGCAGCTAGGAGGGACAGCCCTTTGACGGCACAAAACCCTCAGGGGACCCCACGACCCGCGCTCGGCGGGCACGGCCTTTGCCGCTGTGACACCGCAGCCCGCGGGCCGCCCCTCGGCCAGCCTCCCGACCACGGCCGACGCGCCCGCGGACCCCGCCACCTCCCCGCTCCCGACGCCGGAGGCCACGCGAGGCGGCGGCAGGTTGCGGGCCGAGAGCGGGCGGCGGGGAGCCCGCGAGAGATGCCGGCAGCCGCGGCCGGCGCTGACCCGCAGCGGGAGCGGGACCCGCGGGGAAGCGCTGTACTGACCGAGAGGCACCCGCGGAGAAGGAAGAAGCGGAGCGGGGGGTAGGCGGCTCTCTCGGGCCGGCACCGCTTCCCCAGGGCCCGGCGGCGGCGGAAGGGACGCAGCCCGTTCCGGCTCCGCAGCCCGGTTTTGGTT
>JANHGL010010652.1:51231-68228 GCA_024611195.1 Ceyx melanurus | reverse complement strand
CTCTTTCTCTTACAATTTTAATTACTCATCTTTTATTACATCACATTGTGTGAGCAACATCACTGCAATCAGCACCCGCCAACAAAACAAACTAACAATACTGACCAAAACCAAAAACACATAAACATAAAAAATTCCCCTATTTCCAAGTACTGTCTAAAGGCAAAAATGTCTCTTGATTTGCTCTGCTGCTGATAATAACATGTAAACTTTTAACCACATTTGAGAAAATGCAGATGTTGCAAAATCCAGGGAAGGTTATCTCATGCACTGCATTCTTCCAATATGATAAAAATAATGCTGGGGTAATAAAGCTTTATGATTAAAGTGAAAGGCATGACAGCAAATGCTGCATGATTGCAAAATGCCCCTGTTCTCATGCTGTTTACTTTCTGCCCTCTGTGAGTCCATGGAAACAGATGCTCTACCTGTCATTCAGCATCTGCTGGAGCAGCACTTCCCAGGGACAATCTGAACCACTCGGGAATCTACAGGAACATTTCTCTGCATCCACGAGTCAGATGAAGCCCAAACCCTCTGGGCTAGCTCCTTATGTGCCTGACTCCACTGCCCATGCCTGGGGGCTGTCGCTGGATGCAGAAATGCAGCAATCAAGTAATTGCCAAAAGCACTGACAGAATCGTGATGAGGGTGATGTCCTAGGGTCTGCTGTGGGTTGATGTTCTCTTGTTGGTGAACTAACAAGTCAACCCTTGAAGTCAGGCGAGTGTAGAAGTGCAGGGTCTACGTGTGCCACCCCGTGAGCCTGGTGATGTGCTTTGGGTAGTAATAGAAAAGACCTCATTCTGTGATGAGTCTGCTTCGTTTGATTCATTATTTTTTTATAGAAGGCAATAGCATTTTACAGCAGTTGAAGTCAATCCCTGTTTTAGTCTTTGACCTGTGCTGGGTTTGGTGTGTTTGTTTTTTGTTTGTTTGGGTTTGCTTTTTTTTTTTTTGGTTTGGTTGTGCGATGGGTTTTGTTTGAGTCTTTTTGTGGTTGTTTTGTTGGGTTTTGTGTGTGTTTGTGTACTTGCTTTTGTTGTTTGGTTTGGTTGTGTGTGAGGGTTGGTTGGTTTAAAAAAGCTTCCTATGTTTGGGCTGTGTGAAATGTTAAGTGCAAATCTAATTCTTCATTTAAAAATGAAGCATGTTTGTCTTTAAGCCTTTGCTGAAGGGCTTGCCAGGCTGAGATTATTCATGTAGTTGAACATCATCTGAAATTCTACCTGAATCAGGACTGTAACTGGTACAGTGAAGCATAAATAAAGATGAAATCAGTGCAGATGATTAATGGTTACCTTTTTTCACTAAATGTATATCTGACCATAAAGCTATGTACCAGAGTTGTGTAGAAGGAAGTGGAACATGACTAAAAGCACATTTTTTTTTTCCTGGGAACATAATGCTTTTGAGAGACACTTGGACAAGAAATTAAGGCAAATAGTTTTGGTGTTCTTGCTTCATTTTGTAATGCTGTCATTTATTAAAAAACAAAACAAACAACAAAGCACCTTTTCTCTGATTTAAGACTAATTGATGAATTCTGTTGTTAAACAAGTAACAGAATGCATTAGTGTTGTTGACTTTAGGCTGGTAGCTTCTAGCAAAATGTAGAAGGATATTGAATAACTTCCATTTCTTCCAACCCTAGATCTTATATCCTCCTCCTGCTCAAATCACTGGATTTTCTATTAGCTGTGAAGGGAAGATGTGCACAAATTTCTCTTTGTATAACCATATGTGTATAGAACTGGAATCAGATGTTGTGCTTTCATGCTCAAACTTGTACGTAGTACCCTTGCAACATAAAGCTGTGAGCCTCTTCTATGTCAAGATGTCAAATCTCTATTTTTACTTTCACCTATATGAAAATGTCATCAGGGCTAAAAAGGAGTTGTTTTTCACACCCTGTGCCCTATAAAACCCAGAAACATTACACTCGTTAAATTTTATAAAAGGAATTATTCTTTCTTACTCCACCACAAGTAATGTTTTGTGGTGTGTGTTTTGTGGTTAAAAGGCAACAGCAATTTGAGGACTAACACCCCATTTCTCCCTCTACTAAATCAGGGATATTCCACTTGTTTAAAATTACAACTTTGTTTTACACTCCAAGAGTTCCTTGGAGAATACTTGACTGGAGAAAAAGGGAGAATGTATATACATGTATATATACATTTAATGATAACCAGAGTTTGATGAAACTTATGGGAAATAATGAAATTAGAAGTATAGGACATATTGTTCATTTTTACTGCAGAAATAATTTGGAGGAAACTGAACGAGTCTGAATAATCAAGATATAAAACTTTAAAAAATGCTCATTATTCTTTGGGAAGAAAGCAAACGGGTGTTGCTGTGGTGCTCGGGGGCTGCTTATTGGGATTAGCTAGGTCAGCATTTTGTCTCTAACATAGTGTCTCTAACTTGGTCTACTATTACTACTGTCAAGAATGGATTTGTTTAAAGCTCCAGATCCTAGAATGTTGGAAATCTCAATTTGCAGTTCCTATTGGCCTTCTGTGCCAGCTGGGCACCTTGCTGCTCATCTTCGGCTGGTTGGCACCCAGCACTCCCCAGTCCCTGTCAACTGGGCCGCCCTCCAGCCACTCACCCCAGTGTGTAGCTGCAGGGGGTTACTGTGGCCAAAGTGCAGGCCCCGGCCCTTGGCTGTGGTCAACTTCACCCCGTTGGCCTCAGCCCATCCACCCAGCCTGGCCAGGGCCCTCTGCAGCATCTCCTGCCCTCCAGGAGATCAACAGTCCACCCCAGCTTAGTGTCAGCTGCCAATTTCCTAAGGGTAGACTGGATCCCCTGAGCCAGGTCACCAGTAAAGACGTTGAACAGAACCAGGCCAGCACCCGGGGGACACCACTGGTCACCAGACACCAGCTGGATGTGGTCTAGACCCCGTGTCAGCCTCTCAGGAGGGTGCTGTGGGGACTGTGCCAAAGGCTCTGCTGAGCTCTAGGCAGACACAGCCACAGCCTCCCCTCGTCTCTCTGGCCAGTCCCCCAGTCACAGATTGAGATCAGGTTGGTCAGGCAGCACCTTCCCCTCCTGAACCCGTGTTGGCTGGCCCGAGCCCCTGGCTGTCTGCTGTGTGCTGCTCACTGGCACTCGGGATGGGCTGTTCCAGCACCCTGCCTAGAGTTCTCTGAATAATAACGCAGGACACTTCTACACCTGTTGGAAGTGTGCAGTCTTGATTCATGCTGTGCAAGGTGTTCATTTCAACAGTTCCACTGAGGTTCTGTCTTTTGTTAGGAAATGTAGTTAGCAACCTGACGTTAAAGACCCGGAGCACCACGCTCTGAGGGATTAATTCCCACCTAACAGTAAGAATTTAAGAATTGGACATCTAGCCTGAATTAATTCTCTATTTATAGTCACTGGCAAGGGATGGCTGCCCTTGCAGGCTTCTGGGGATATGTATTTTTTCTTTCCTGAATCTACATGGGCTTTAATATATATCACGGACAAGGCATCTAACTTTTGGCTGTGGGAAGCAAAAGCAGGTATTTTGGCAAATTCAAAATGCTGAAACACCACCAAAACATTTAGTAAGCTGTCCTAATGTTTATACCTGTGCAGGAGGTGACCTGCAGACATGAGCTGGCCTTGTGTGCAGATGGGCAGTTCCTTGCTGTCCTGGCAAGTCTGAACTGTGTC
The DNA here is from genome assembly GCA_024611195.1 of Ceyx melanurus. NCBI lineage: Eukaryota > Metazoa > Chordata > Aves > Coraciiformes > Alcedinidae > Ceyx > Ceyx melanurus. The sequence goes on along the minus strand of JANHGL010010652.1, from coordinate 64,553 downwards.
GAGGGAAATTCATTGCTGCCATCCCCACAGATGATGGGATGCTCTTTGGGCAGTGGCTTCTGCTTGAGGCAGGACTGGGCTTCTCTGCTCTCTCTACAGTGGAGGGGGAGTTACTGGACTAATATTCTTTGCAATAATAGTACATGAAAAAAAATCAATATTAAGAAGTGTGTTGCCAGTTGCATTTGGCTGCGTATCTGCGAATTTAATTAAGAAGATTTCTAGGACTGAAAGGTTACTGTTAATGCTAGATTCTTTAAAATCGTCTCAGTGATGGGGGTATTTTTAAGAGCCATTAGAATCTATTGTATATAGAGCCTGTTTGTTATTTTGGAACACTTTAAATTGCATATTACTGACCTGGGAGACTCTATTGGGCGCCACTGTAATGTTTTATATTACCTCATCAAACTCTTTTTTATATAGTTACAGTGTTATTTGCTCCCAGCTAAATACCAGAAGCAACTGGAAAAGATTACCTCTCTAGTGCAGCAGAAAGGAGTCGTTGGCTTCCTGTGCATCACTGACAAGGGTCTACATGCTTCAGGCAGTGAAATCCCTATACTTGGGATCCTTAGTGTGGGTTTGGCTCTTGAGGGTGATAAAAATGCCACAGTTACTGCAGAAGGTAAAGGCTCCTCTTAATACTGGAGGGTGACAGGATACTGTCACCTTGGAAATTAATTCCCTTTATTCACCAGACAAAGCTTGTGTTACCTTTCCTGTTTTTGCACTCTGTCAGACCCTAACGAGAGTTTCTGGAATTCCCTTTTCTGACTAGAGTACAACTTCATGTGCTGATGTTTGGATCCCTGCAACTTTATGGAATGCAAATGTGTGCAGTGTGAGCAGGACTCGTTTTAAAAACTATTCAGTTATCACTTTCAACCATTGGATTTTAAGTCATTCAGTAACTTATGCAGAATGCCAGACTGTCCAGTAATAGCTATTTCTGTGGACCTGGGAGTCTGTGAATAAATAAGAATAAAGGAATTACAAGGCTTAGTTCTTGCAGCAAAGGTGTTGTAAAGCAAATTAAGGCACTTCTCCTTTACAACAAATGAAATTATCCTGAATTCAGCTTTCAGGCATTTGTTTAAATAGTTTCTGCTCCTTAAATGACTTTTCAATCTGTGTTGGTGCATTGCTTTATCTCCATAGTTTATACAGCTGTCAGATACCTGTGGAGGGTCCTTTATAAATCAGTTTCCCAGTAGTAATGTGCAATTGGCCTGCAGGGACGCTCAGGTCACTTAATCTGAGAGGTGTAAAGAGGCATCTTATATATTGTTTGGTTTTATTTATTTTTACAAGACTTGAGGCTACTTGAAGCTTTTGTGAAGTAAGAAGGGGAGTTTCAGCCTGAAGGAAACACTATGAACTGTCACTAAATCATTTTGCATTTTCTCCAGACCTGTCTGTATTTTGAAGTTCTGCCCTTACCCTGGTCGTGTCTCTGGCAGCTGCTTCAGCCAGCCTGGGCAAAGGGTCTCAATCTCAGCTGCTTTCATCCTGGTAGAGTGCTGTGCTTGAGGAAGCAGGTGAAGAAAATACAGCAGAAGCATCATTTTCTAGATATCTGGGAAAAGGCAGGTTTGACCTCTTCCTAAATAATTTTGTGTGTGTGCATCTCTCTGTGTACACATGGCGAGGTAAAAGGGAACAGGAGAAGAGGCAGAAAGAATAACTCGAAAGCTAAAGGAGTGACCTTCTGACCTTGGCTGCTGCTTTTATCTAGTGTGTTTTGGGTTTGACTTTTCTTGGTTGGTTGGTGGTTGGTTTTCCTTTGAGTTGTTGTTTTTGGTTGTGGTTTTTGGGGTTGGGTTGGTTTTTGTTGGCACAGTACCTATTTGAGAACTGTTGGTCAGATGCAGCATTTTAATGAGTCTTGCCATTTTTCAGACAGGGCAGTGGAAGGAAGACCTGTGCAGGGTCCAGTGGTGAGTCAGTGGCTCAGCTGAAATGAGGTTTTCCTTCCTAGTGCTTCTTGGAATGACTGCATCCCATCCTCTCAAGCTCTCTTGGCCAGCAGGTTTTAAAAGGAGGGATGAAGGCACAGGTTTAACAACTGCAACCAGACCTCCATCCATTTTCTGATTAGACTTGTGAGATGTTTGTCACTCCATACTTGAGCAAACTGTGTGTGTGTGTGTGTGTGTGTGTGTGTGTGTGTGTGCTGAAAATAATATGGATGTACTTCAGAGCCCACTTCAAAGCTCATTGAGGTAGTGGGAATCTTCCCATGGAGTTCTCTGGGATTTGAACCAGACCTCTAAGTCCATATAAAAAAAATTTCAAAGGGAGAATGTATGATGTAAATAAAAAGCATCTCACATTCATGTGTCACAGAAACCTTAATGTGCAATGAACTTGAATATCTATTGTTCAAGCATCTTGATGTTTGTCTTTGTTTCCATGGGTGTTGTTTACATTTTGGAGACCATATGTGTGGATGAAGCATCAGTGAAATGTATACCCTTTAGGAACTGAATCCCATCACAAGTCCACAACTTGTCTTAATTTGGCCCCATAAATGTCTGCCTGATATATTAAAAAGGTTGTGAAAATACAAAACCAAATGGAACAAACAGAGGATTTTGTTAGTAGAGATTTCTTTTAGGAGTACTAAATCCAATAGTGATGAAAATAGACGCTAAATTCTTTATTGTAAGTAATTTCGCATCCACTGGCAGAACATTTTCTGTGTTTGACAGGAGAGGATTTAGCCCTTGATGTTAAAGTCTATTTGCCTTTTTTCTACCTTCTACCAAAAGACGCCAGTTCTTATTTGTGATTTTGATATGAGAAAACTAGACTAATACCAAGTAATAAGAGAAATAAATAAGGTTTTCCATCTTTAAGCATGTTGCAAACACACACTGCTTTAAGTCCACCTTGATGACCTTTGAGTAATGCTATAGACATCTGTTTAAATACACAAAGATATTTTAATAGGCATTAAATAACACATGGAATTAACTCTGCAATTTTTATTAATTGGTCTAGCAAAATATCTGGTGAGGTTTAGGTTTGTGCAGTCAGTGAAGCTGCACACACATTTGAGAGCATGTGTTTGGGTGAGTTAGAAAAGTAATTTAAGACAAGTAGGTAGATCTTGAGTTTGAAGCAACTTTTCTCTGCTGACTAGTGTTGCAAAACATCCATTGTTTTTATTCCTCTTTTTCTTGAGATGCCCTTGAACTTCCCATGCTACTGGAATTGGTTTTGGCTTCAGCAAGCTAGACAATTTTTGCAGACATTCCCAGTCAATGTGTGTGTTCTTCAGCTGATTTATTTTCTAGGTTCTAGATATGTCAAATACTCAAGAAATATTAAAGCAGACTAATTCCTTCTGAACTCTGTGGAGGGAGTAAGGATGGTGAATTCCCCAAAGTCCTTCAGCAGTGAGTCAGCAAATTTGTTACCCCGCTGGTTTTCATATGTGCTTTTTGTCTCCTCCTCACGCCAAGTGCAAAACCTCACCGTTGGACAGGATTCTGTAAATTGCTTGACCAGACCCATTGTAAGTCACCTTATTCTGGCTGAATTACCTAACCCTAAGGAATATCAAAACCTAGACAATCTAAGAAAGTGCTTAGACATTGGGAGTCTTTAGCTCTATTCATTTTAGTTTATTAGCACTTGAGTTGAAATGCCAAACATTTTGCTGTGTCCAAGGCAAATGATAAATCTTGGTTTGTAGGTAGGTTTTCATTACCAGCATATATAATAATGTTCAAAAATAAAGTATTGTGATTTCACAATATGTGTGTGAAGAAATGTAGGTATTGGATATGCTCACTAGAATTGCTTTGTAAACATGGATTGATGCTCTGCATTTCCCCGGCAGTGTGCTGGCTGTAAACTACAATAAGACTGGAGATTGGGATAGAGGTTTGCTCCATTTTATATTGTCAAGTGCTAATGTAAATTCTTATCTTACTCAAGCAGATGTTTGAACTCACATATGATAGGAAAGATTATTTATGTGACCGGCAGCTTCATTAAGCCATGTGACAGCTTTATGTGAACGATTATTTACCCCTCTCTGTACCTCTTTTAAGAAAGGATAGTCATAATTACTATTATTTTCTTAATCAAAGTTAATTGATGTAAGATATGTGTTAGTAAATGGATTTTTTTTTTCCCCTGCCCACTTGGACCCGTTCTACAGTGCAATTTATTATTATTAGATGACGAATGCTACACAAGCCTTAATTCTGGGAGGAGTTCTGTCCCTTTTGAAACCACCTCAGGTTCAGTCATGGCCAGTGAGTGGGGTCTGTGTGTCCTAGATGATCTATAGTTCTGTATGTTTTGAACATTTCATCTGAGCTGACATGCATTCTGGATTCACTGCTAACATTTCCTCTGAGTGCTCAGAGGTGAGGAAGTGAAGAAAGTCCCCTTTGTTTTAAGCTTGGTTGTTTCCAGTGCAGGTACAGTGTTAGTGCTGATTTAATTAACCTGCTTCTATGACCATGGTCATACCAGCGGGCTGCTGCTGGAAAAATGAAATCCATTCTCCTAGCTGTTCTGTTACCAACACATCTAGAACTCAGAGATGTCTGTGAGGACACAGAAATGGCACCTTTTTAAAATGAAGTATGGCACAAAGGGAGCTGAAGTTTTGGAGCAGGGAGATTTCCTTAGTGGTAATCACAATAAACTTGTTTGTTTAAGAGAAAAAGAAACCCAGAGGATACGCATGCCTGATGCCAAAGAAGAGCCAGTGTGCCTAACACACTGGAGAAATTGTTTCAGAACAATTCATCCATGGGAAAATATGACCCTTATACTATTACCAAGGTCAGGGAAACCTCTGGTGATGTGCTGAGTAAGGGCTTCACTGGGCAAACAAAAGCTGCCTGTGGTGGGACACTTTCCTGGGACCCACTTCACTGAAAATTTCAGAATTAAAAAATACAAAGAGTAAAATATCATTGGTAGCTTTTCGCTTTGTTTCTCCTGCACAATCCTGCTGATTATCTAGGAAAAAACTATCAGAGAAGCAGGAATTCTCATGTATGTACTGAATAAAAGCAACATTACCAGGAAATACCTCAATATTTGTTAATTTCATGTTAATGGAAACTTGTAAATTTGATTTAAAGAAATTTGGCTGAAGCAAAATTCAGGAATAGAATTAGTCATGAGACCTTTGCAGACAGTAAAAGGAAAATATTCATTTTATAAGAGAAGAAATATATTTTCATGTAAAAGCTCCTGACGGGATGTCCTGGACCTGCAGTGTCCTGTCCTGGACCTGCAGTGTCCTGTCCTGGACCTGCAGTGAAGAGATGATGTGTTGTCACTGACTGAGATGGCACACAGGTTCTCAGAAGATAGGTTGTTTTTTGTTTTGCCTGTGCATCTTTCCCTAGCTGTGATCCTGCAGGAGTCTGTGCTCAGCTGAGGCTGGTTTTCAGAACCATATATTGAATTCTGAGTTGCAGAGTCTGGCCCAGCATGCACAGGAGGGGAATTCAGTAGACTCTTACCTTTCCAAATGACCCATTGCACTGGCAGGTCTGTGCAGCTCAAGCAGCACCAGAGTCTCCAAGGATTTCAGTCTGAATCAACAGATCCCCATGTGTTAGTGTGATCAGTGTGGGAAAAAGTCTGGAATCTGGCTTGTAATAACTAGTGCTCCTGTGAGTGATATCCATCCCGTGTGGGGTTCATGAGGGGAAGTAAAGGTTTTTCCAGGATTTGGCCCATAATTAGATTAATGAACATTTTAGTATGTGATTTGTAACAGAGTATTAAGCACGTGTTTGTATAGTCAAATTCCAGTGATACTTGAATATTTACTTCTCTTTTGAGTAGCCTTGTATAAATAATGTCTGTTCATTCAACAGGGGTTTTTGGGTCTAAATCGTAACTGAACAGCAAGTCAGACCCACAGTCTTCCCCTTTTATTTTCTTGATGTAAGAAAGTCCCTCTCAAAAAACCAAGCAGACACACCACACCAGTTTGTGCAGTGGTGACAATGCAAGCTGTATTTTTCCTTAGTGGGTTGGTTCAGTTACTGCCCATCAAACATCTGCTAACACCAGGGACTGCTGCTAAATTCTTTTTAGACACTTTACTTTTATTTTCAAGTTTCCTCACTCCATTTTATCAGGAAAAGGTCTTGGCTTGGAACCAAGAGAGCTGTTTGGATTTAGAATTTGAAAGGTTTCAAAAATCTCAGTTAAAAATGCATAAACCCATAAATAAAGGTTTACACTGTATTTACAACAGCAGTTTCCCTCTAGCTGAGGTAGTGAAGGAGATGTGCAGTGTGCTGTGTAGATGATGCATCTTAGGGATGGAAATAATAAAACATTCTGTAAGAACCAGGATGTGGTGTTAAAATAATGATTTGGAGGTATTTGTGCCACACTGGTCTGAGAAATGTGAATTGCTGGTAACATGAGAAAGATGCAGAGTTCTCTGGCCATTAAAAAGGGGTTTTTTGAGCCGTCAGTATCAGCCCAGTGATAAGGTATCACAAAATAACTGCCATCTCCACCCTGTTCATCAGCAGCTCTGGCTTAGCCTCGGGAGAACGTGGCAAGTGGAGCTCACCAAGGGATCTGCAAGGGAAAGGTGAGCTGTGGTCAGCTCTGGTGTTCGACAGAAGAGGTGAGATGGGGAATTCTGAGACGATGATGCTCTGGCCTTTAGATGCCAAGGTTGATAGAGCTGAAAGGTGTACATGTGACATTAGGAAATGAGTGTTTGTCTTTCTAGGGGTAAAGCTGGGCGGAGAAGAGGGCTTCCTTTGACGTGAAAGGATGAAAAAAGGAGTTGCTATTTTAGGCTGAGCAGCTGCTCATTACAGACCAAAAAAGATGGGGAAGAAAACACAAAGTCATAGGATATGTTGTAGTTTCCCTCCAGGTTTTCTTCATGAATCATATAAAATGATCTTCTAGGGTTTTTTTTAAGCAAGCAAGGAGGATGAAGGAATATCCCATTAGCCTGAGCAGTTGCACTGACACATTCATTTAGAGTGGTTTTTTTCATCATTCTATATGTAAATAGACTGATGTTGTTTTAATGCTGAGTGTTTTGTTTGCTAATCCATATGAGATGGATGCATGAAATGCAGAGCTTTTTAGCCAAGCGTTTACAAGGCAAAGAACCATGGTCCATGAATAATAAATTTTAGGCAAGACTAAAGAAATAAGATGCTGTTCTATCACAGGCCAAAAGATTTCTCCACTCTGAACAGCGACTGTAAACATAAAGTGTAGCTTCACTCACAGATTTAGGAGATGTAAATTATATGATTTATGCCTGGGAATTTTGGAGTCATGATATTTCTATCTACCTTCCCCTCCCTCTCAGCAAAATCCTACCTTTTATCTTTGTAATTCTAGAATTATCACTTCCTAATAATGCAGAGGACTCAAAAAACAAAATCTTGGCCTTGCAGGGTTGTGTAGAAAATAAATATGAAGACTGTCTTAACTAAATAGTCTGCTGGTGCTGAGCCAGAGGTTATTTTTTCTTAGTGCAGTGTTGAAAGTCTTCTCTCTAGCTCCTGCTTGGGACAGACAGCACTCTGTGTCTCCAAGGGCTGCAGCCTCAGTGTCTGAGGCACTAGTAGCAATAATTCCCCAGTTTCTCTATAAACTAAGCATGGAACAAGCTTTCCAGTAATGCTCCCATTAGCTTGGTCCTGGGTCTGGATCGAGGCACAGCCAGGCTCTGGTGATGATCTCACTCTGGCTACAAGGCCTGACCATGTGAGTGCATCCCGTGTTGGATGGAGACCAGGAGGATGGTCCCTCCAGTGCAGGATGGTTCTTGTGAAAGCACTTGTGCTGCCTGCTGGGTGCTCTCATCCCTTCCTGCACTCACCATGCAGCCCGGTGTGTGGGCACAGGGGGGCTGCTCGTGCCATGCACAGGGACCAGGTGGAAGCCTGCAGAGCAGGGGGTGTGGGCAGCAGCAGCTGTCCAGCTGGCCACCCAGAGTGGCTGCTGTGAGGCACAGCAGTGCAGAGGGGAGATATTCCCTCCAGTTCCTCCCCTCATGGCTTTTCTATGGAGGAGTCCAGTAATGAGTGTGTGTTATGTGAGGAAAATTGCCTATTGTAATGATACATTCAGTGTTTGCCAGAACACAAGCCTAAGACCACAAAAACCATTAGGAAATATTTTAACTTTATAGATATATATATAACCCTATTTTTTCCCCCACCTCTAGGTACCATGGTACTAACTCCATTAAAATCTTAGAAATTCCATTGTATTGGCTTTTCCTTATGTCCAGACTTTATGTGCATATTCTGTGTTCCTTTCCTTTTTCACATTGGGAATTTCTGAATAATCAAATTTAATATCCTGTTAAATTGAGTTTTTGTGGCCATTTTAAAGTTTCTCTTACGGTGCCCACTAGAAAAGCTATCGCCGCCTTTTCAAAATTGTTGAAGTAAGAAATTCTAAATCCTTTCTGTAATGGTTTATGAGGGTCTCTGTGGCTTTGGTTAATTGTCAGTCTCATTTACCTTAGGCAGAGGAATTTTAATGTATAGAGCAAGATGGCTTATTCATTCAAAAGTATTTTATGAGACATTGCTCTGAGCTGAAGGAAGTAAAATGCACTCTTGGGGCCCCAGTTCTCATGTCAGAAACAGAGGAAGAACATCTATAACCCAAGAAGAGAAAACTCAGGGTCACAAACAGGATCTCCCCCTTGTCCTCGGGGTTGCTCACGTACCAAAGCTACTGATGCTTTTAGCGTTGCCTGCAAGAGCATTGCTGAGCTGTCACAGACCATCCCAGCCCCACACGGTGACATTCATGAGTCCTCCTGGCAAATTTTAACTCGGGATTCAACCCCAGTCACAGGGAAACAGAAGTTTCCTCGGAGTGAGAGAAGTGTGACGTGGTGGTGATGGATTCACAGCGTATGTGAGGGGCTAGGAGGTGGTCTGCTGTGCAAACCCACCCTGCCGGTAGGGCCTTGGCAGGGCCCTGCCATTTCAGGGCTTGTGGTGGGAAGTAGTTGGTTTTATCTGTCTTTTGGGGGTGGGAGAAGAAAATTATATACTTTTTGGGCTTTGGCTGAAATGAGGGGTGTCGAGTGGATTTAACTCTGAGAGGGGAAATCCCCACTGTAGGTGCATGTGGTCCCACTTGACCTGATTTTCCTAATGCACTTAAAATGAGGTTATGTTTGTTTTTAATGCCTCCCATCAGAGCAAAGGAGAATTTAGTTTTCTTGTGACAGGTCAATAACTGAAGTGCATTCTCTGACAGCAGCAGGTTCCCAGGTTGAGTGCAGGTGTGCCTGGCATCTCTAGCCAGAGCACTCTGCACTTTCATTTCTACAGGAGTTGTCCTTCACTGCTCATTTGTTTTCACAGATCTTTTTATCATGCTCTTCTGCTTTGCACCTGTCTGGATGTTTACACAGCTTTCACTGCTGTCTTCTGTGAACACCTCTGTGCTCAAGCCCACTCTTATCCTAGAGCCTTCCTGTGAGGCAGCGAGAAGTTAACGGGAGAGATACGGTTTGCTTAAGGTGGTGTGGGAAATTTGTGTCCAACCTTGGAAGCAAGTGCTGTTCTCTCATCCCAGCCTAGTGCCTGATGCAGTGAAGTGTCTTTCTGTTCCACAGTGTGTGTCACTACTTGGTATTTTCCTTCTTGGTAGCTGATGTCATCTACTTTTTCCTCTTCAATTATGCTTTTAGCATAGAAAATAATTGCAGGCAGCAAGAGAAAAAATGCTTTTAAGAATTCCCATGGATTCTCTTCTACTTGAGGCAAGTAAAGATCCCTCTGGCATTATTGGAATTTTCTTGCCTGGTGCTATTAAGAAGTCCTGAGGATTACGTACAAAGAAATAGAAAGGCTGCATTTTAGTTGTGGAAATTACAGTAGGGTCTGACTCACAAGTCAGAGACACTGTCTCGTTTGGGGCCCAATCCTGCTGTCATTCCAACGCAGAGGGAGTAAGATCAAGCCTACAGCTGATGGTCCAGTGACAATAGTCCTTGTGCAAAACCTTTCAAGAGACTCTTTGTGTTCAACAGACCCTGGTGAATCGAGTCCCAGTTTTAAGTGCAGAGGGAAGGCAGAGCTGGTAAAGTTGCCAGGGGTTTGTAATAAACCCAAGGAGAGGACATAACAAGCTTCATGCAAACCTGTGATGTGCAGTAAAAATAAACGTGGTGAAGATCACGCTTTGGGTGTGAATTGGGCATGTCCCTGGTGAGGCACCCTGGCTCTGGATCCTCATGGTCCCAGAGACTCAAGTGAATCCCCTGCTGGCATGGATGATCTGCCCAGGGCAGAAACCCTGATGCAGGGTAAACAGCAGCACAGCTTTGCAGGAGGATGGGCCAGTTAGGGGAACAGAATAGGTGAGATATTTGCAATACTGAGGTGGGATATGTGCAATACTCAGATTTGAACCTGGAGCAATCACCAGCTGCACCACTGTCGAGGTGAAAGCACAGCCTGTGCCTTCCCTTCCACACCTTTTTCCTGGGGTATAAGTGACTTAAAGTCTCTCCCCTGTAATGTAAATCAGAGCTTCAGACTGTTCCATAAAAAAGTGAAATCCTGTCACACACATTGCAGCAAAGATTGTCTTATTTACAAATTGGCTGCTTTGTGCTGGAAGGCCACGTAGAAAATACTAAAAGCCAGTGCTTACTGTCATTTTGTTTATACATTTTTCTCCCCTCTGCTTTTACAAATATTATTGGTAAATTGCTATAGCAGGCATGAGAAACATACCTATTAAAATAAATATCTGCTTAAAGAAAAAATTAAAGGCAATTAGAACGTACAGATGTATCTCTGTAATTACTGTGCAGGCAGAGCTTAGCAGTTAATGTCTATTAAATTGCTTTGGGAATTTTGGCCCTGTGTGATACACAGACCCTTCAGAGCTAGCACTTGTGCTGCAATCAGTTGCAAAGCAAGAAGACACACAGGCAGGGCTCCATCCTCCTCTGAAACTGTGACGTTGTAGGCTAAGTTTTTATGTAAATTTGCCTTGAATTGTTAATCAAATGAGATACTCACCAGCTGCTGCTTTTCATGGTATAATCAGCAGCTTTTAAAGGGAATTCCATAGAAGACAAAGGCCAAAACTGTAATTATCTCAAAGAAGCAGATTTTTCTCTCATGAGAACAGATTTTTTTTTCCAATGAAAATTAATACACTTGCAAACCTACTGATTGTAATTTACATGAAGAAATGTATTTGCAGGTACGTGCTCAGCTGTACATGTCACAGCCCCTTTTCCATTCCCAGGTCTAATGAATCTGGAGATAGGTTTAATATGACAAATTGCTCAACACAGTTTAAACATTTTAAATTAGCTCCCAGAGATGGGCATCAAACTTACAGTTCCACTGGACTTCCCTCTGCTTCTGCTAAAATACACAATTTACAGGTGTATTTTTTAGAAGCAGCTCATTTTTCTCTTATTTTGAGCTATGCAAGTGTGTGAGTGCATAGTTATTTATATAATATTCTGCCTCCATTCTTTATATGATAATGTGCAAGCCACGTTGCCTGTGTTATTCACACAGTACACGTGTATATTGTCACTTAATACCTGCAATTTTATTGTGCACAGAGATATAGAGGCTGAGAACCTAGACTGAAGTGAATTCTACAGTCGCTTCCTTCTGTGGGCATAGAGTAACACTATAGGTACTTGAACTTTATACAATTCATATATTGTTGCCCAGCTCAGGATTTAGGCAACTGCTCTGAAAAGCATAAATCAGATGAGAGAGCAAAAACCACCTGAGGTTATGACTTGGCTGCAGAGGTTTGCTTCAGTTTTAGCCTTCAGACAGGTCCTAGGTGCAGAGTACATTTTCTGCTTTCCAGCAACTGAAATCTGAAAAAGAAACTGACCAAACACATCCCACACCCACAGAACTCCAAACCTCAACACATTTTATATATGTAATATCGGGGTGGTTTTTTTTCATTAACTCTTTGCTTTGCAAATTTGCCTTCAAGACTTTTGCAACACGTTAATTATTACACAGGTTAAAAAATAAAAGCAGATAAATACTTTCAATTTAGGCAACTTAAAAGCATTCCTTTCCTTACTATTTTGTGGATTTAATAATGAGATGAAAAGTGGTATTTGTCAAACATTTTGAGAAATTAATTTTTAAAAGGCAAATATTTATCCCCAGTTGTTAATGGGTTTTACTGGAAGACAGATGTATTTTGATGTATTATATGATGGATGTAAAGTACCAGAGAGTTGAGTATGCTGTTTAACTTGAGGAAGTGGGGGGATATGAAAAAAATCCAATATCCAGCAATGTAGCAATACTGATGGATTATAAAAGCATCTTGGAGAAAAACACGTCACATGTACTATTTTTTTTTTCTAGGAAAATAGCTGCTATTTTAGAAATTGTGAAGAGCTTTTTCATAGTTGTTGACACCACTTGTAAGACACTTAAACTAGAATTCTTGCCTTTGCCCCACGAGGCTTCCCCATGGAGAGTCAGGTTTTCTATTTTTTTTTTAAAGGAAGAAATGTCACTAGAGGAGGGTAGAAAATGCAGTTTATTACTGAAAGGATATGGTTTATTCTCTGAATGTATGACCATGAGGAATCTATTCAGATAAATATGAATGGAACTTGCAGACAAAGAGGATTTTCAGGCAATTTTTTTCTACATAATTTTGCTGAAAAGTTAATCTTTCTTAGAATTGTTTGTAGTAGTGATAGTTTAATCCCATTTTCCTGAGCATTCTTTTGATATATATTTGTCTTCAGCAAGCCTATCAAGAAGCATTTTCTGCTAAATTGCCGAAGGAATGTTTTTTCAAAATGGTAGGAGCAATTAAAGCATGAGGGATTTTTTTGCTTCATTCTTGGAAATCCTTATTGGTAATGTCAAAGAAGTTTATTTTTCCTGAGTCTAATGATTAACAATAAACCTGCAGAAACAGCAAGGCCTACCTAAGGGGTCGACAATTAGTGAACTGCACATAGGTTTGGACAGATGGAAGCAGTTACGGCTGAACCATGGGGCAGGAGAAACCGAGCTAAATGCCTACACTTCCAGAAGACTGCTCGATATAAATGCTCCACCTATAAAATATGTAATGAAACCTTTACAGAATTCCACAGCATAATTCAAAACTTAATAGAAAGAGAAAATAAAGGGGGTGTGGGTGGGAAATATAACCTGTCTTCTGCTAAACTTGTTGCTTACACCAAGGAGGAGAACTCCATTTCCCATTCCATTTTTTCCCATTCCATTTTTTCCCATTCCATTTTTTCCCATTCCATTTTTTCCCATTCCATTTTTTCCCATTCCATTTTT
>JANHGL010010652.1:25321-51131 GCA_024611195.1 Ceyx melanurus | reverse complement strand
TCCCATTCCATGCACTCTGAGTCCCAGAATGCTGAGTCAAACCTCTTTCTGGAGGCGACACAAAGAGCATTTCTGGCACAAACGAGAGCATTTTCTGAGGAAAAAGGCTACACAAAGACTGGAAGTCCCTTACCTGTCTCCATTGTGTAGGATAATGGTGAAGAAAGCTTCATGCCTTACCTCGGTACCCGAACAGCATGGGGTGTAAACAAGGAAGACTCCCACAATCTGCGGAAACTGAAGCAGTGAGCCAGCACTGAGTAATCACATTGCCCATGCCAAGCCCAGAGTGCCTATGGGACAGGTTGAGTTCTGGGTGAGAAATGCTGCACACTGATGTCCCTTCAGTGCAGCAGCCTGAAAACATCAGGTGCTGACTGGAACTGAACCCCCCAGCTGTTTGTTCCTCCCTGCAAAGGGATGCTTTCCACAGGCAGGCCTTCTGGAGCACGGCTCATCCACTTACAGTGAAACCCATACTCATAGGTTGCACATAGGCAAACTGATGTTTAATCTATTGGTGGGAAACGTAGCTATGCAGGCCATTGCTGAAGATGCACTTTGGAGTACAGCATCTGTGGAGCATGTTGGGGTGAGTTGGGGTGTTCAGGTGGAACAGCACGCATGGTTGGGATGGCTAGTGAGGCACAGCTGCTGTGGCTGTCTTGTAGTCAAAAGGAACACTACCCTGCAGGCTATGGCATATTCCTGAGTACTTTCAGCCCTCTGTTAATGTCAAATAGTGTTTGCAAAGCAGAATAAGCTATAGGGTGATTACAGCTAGAATAGGAGTCCAAAGCAATGCTGTTGTTAGTGTGTTGTCCCCACAGCCCACTGACTATTGTGATAACATTTAAACCAAGTTCCCTTAAATTTAGCCAGAACTTTAAATGGAGTCTGAAGAATAAAGTGGAATCATAAGCAGAATTATTTACTTAAATGTGGGAGTCCGCCTTAATTTTTAAATGCTTTAGATTATATTATACTATAAGGTCCTGCTCTGGGAGATCCAGGGTTCCTTCCAACCCACGACACCCTGTGATCCTGTGACACTGAAACCCAGGGTATTTGGATACCTCAGATCAACACCAGGGAATTTAACCCGGAGAATGTTGTTCTGAATGTGTCCTGTCAAAATGTGCTGGAAAGCTACATGTGGCATTCAACTAAATCGTGCTTTCATATCAAAAGAAACAGTGGAAGGGAACAGCAATAAAAATAATTCAATGAGCACCTATAAGGTCTGTTTGTGTTTCTAGGTGCTGCTTTGTATGAGGTGTGCTCAGGGGATGCCCACTGTCTGTCTGGGCAGACGAGCAGCAGTGCTAACCAGACCGAGCAGCCTTGCCAGTTCTCCTGGCCCACACGGCTGCCTCAGGGCCGAGCTGGCTGACACGGTGCTGTGGGCCAGGCAACTCAAGGCCCCAGTCCTCCGCTCAATGGGAGTGTTGTCTGTAGAATTTGACCTGCAGAATTTGGCCCAGCCCCAAGTTTTTACAGGTCTAATAACATAAAGGAATATTTCAGTCTGAACCACTTCCTGAATTCCCAGTGAGGAACGTAGAGTCAAAATATAATGAATGGCGACTGCATTCTGCTCTAAACAATACATGCTATTTACCAAATAGTGTGTAAATTAATTGTGAGGTTTCCCCCCAGTCTTTGGACTTCTTAGAAACTTTTCCTTAACGCTCAGAATTTGGACTGACTACAGAATTTCCTAGAAATTCATACGGATACAGTACTGAAGAATTTTAGATGTTTGACTTCTTTGAAAACCAGTTGGATTGTTTGGGATTTTTAGTGTAATTTGAACACCACACATACAGAGCATATGATGACATTAGTCAGATTTCTCAAAGGCAATAATTTCAGCTTAAACTAACATGCCATCAGAGTTTGTTGTTGCTTTGTTGTAAACATCCTCACAATCATTACTTCAGTAATGGCTTTTTTCCTTACTGAAAAAAAAAAAAAAAGACCACGGACAATTCTTTGATTCAATGACCTTAAAGATCTTTTCCATCCCAAATGATTCTATAGATATTAAGAAAATCTTCACCAAAAGGTTATCAAGTGCTGGAGTGTGGGAACTGCTCTGTGATCTGCTCTGGTTTTGGCCTGACCTGGCAGGGGTTGGACTTGATGATCTTCGGAGGTCCCTTCCACCCCTAACGTTGAGATTGTGATCCAGCCTCAAGTGTGTTCGTTCATTTCCTGCAGGAATGCTTCACTGTGAGTCTTGCAGTTTGTCTGTGCCATGGAAAAAGGACAATACACAGATTTTCCATAGAGTCATGTGTATCACAGTATTCAAGATATAAATGCAATAATTAGTGGAAGTGTCTCTATGAGCCCTTTAGAGAGTGAACAGGCAGAGCTTCAGGCCTCCTTTACTCAAGTCATAAAAGAAAAGGCTAATTAAATAATTACTGAATGTGTGTCTCTAAGTATGTGTAAAATGTTACACGGAAGCATCTAAGTCCCAGGCTAGCAGTTGCTAAATTTCAGGCAATGAATAACTCTTTCATTAATGGGGTACTCGTGCACTTAAAGGTGAGCATGTGTTTAAGTATTTTGCCAAATCAGAAACGCAGTCATTAATTTCAGCTGTCAAACTGTTTTTGTGGTTTTGGACTGTAAAGAGGAATACCCAAAGAGATCAGATATCAGTATCTCATGGGAATAAATGAATACATAGGAATATCCATGTCTTGTACTTAACATGATGGGGGGAAAAAAAGCAAGCTGTAGATCCAACATCTTAGATCATTGTAAGGGGACTTGCAATAAAAGCCATCCAGGAGACATGCTTTGACTGTAATGGTATAAAGCTGACACCATCCATAACCTTTCTGCAACAAGTTCATTTCCATTTGTATGAACTAACATGTGATTGAGATGAGCCAGTGAATATGAATTTTTCTCTTGCTGTGATTTCTCAAGAGTGATGCAGGATTTTGTTAAACCCTCAGGATTTATCATCAAGACTCTAGAAGACTTTCTTGTTGCACAGCTCTTTAAAGAGGCACTACTTGGGTGATGGGGCTGGGCTGTCAGTCAATGGTCAGCACAGGAATCTGTTCTGAATAGAAAGCCAGTGTGTCCACGTGTCCATGAAAAGCATCAATGTTTTAATCTTTCTCAGAATGTGCAATTTCATATATAAAGCTAATTTATAAATAAGTGCTGTTACTCACAGTCTGGAACCCAAGTTTCTTCAGTGTAGCCTAGCTTTTAACAGTAATTTGATTTTTGTAAGGCAAGTTTCCAGTTGCACTAGGCATCTTCAAAAGAGCACTGCATTATTGCTGAACTGCTTGGAAAATATGTTGGCTTATGTATTAGAAGGTAAAATAACAAATTAAAAGAACAATTGTATCTGGAAAGCAAAAACCTGGGATTGTCTCTTCAGTTTTCAGCAACTAAATAAATTTTTAAGAAAGAAATGCCTAAACCCTTAAAACTATGGAGGAAAACCACTTTAAGCAAAAAGAGAAAACTAATAATAGCAAACACTTTCAAACAAAAGATTTTTCTGGGAGGAAATTTGACTCATTCTGCAATGCATAGGAAAAGAAAGAAAGAAAACAAAAATCTGTTAGAAACGTCGATTTTCCAACAAAAGAAACTTCAGAAAGAGTTTCGAAGTAGCCTAGTAACAACTGCAAATACTGCTAATCCCCTGATGCTTGCAAAGGTCATTTGGGCTGGACAGCACAGAGTAATTAAAGAGCAGTTATATGGTGTCTGGGCATCCCACCTTTCTAGAGCTGCCAAACGCACTGGCAGGGACACAAATCCCTCTCCCTGCCTTTTGATCTCTCATCCCTGTTCCTCATGGTGAGAGGTAGAGCCTGAACCTCCTCTCCCTCCCCTCTGCTTCAGCCAGGTCTGGCTTTACTGACACCTGCCACGATGTGTGCTTTAGCCACTAAACCCTCTACAAGAAGGTCCTGTGCTGCTTTGGGCAACTTTATCTAAAATAGATGCAGAATGGCAATGGTGATAAACCCAACTGTTGGCTTAACCCTTGGTTTCTGGGGCAAAGCCAGTGCCTCCTGGAAGCTTGCGGCTCCTTTGCAGGACATAAAGCACTTTGTGGACTTCAAATGAGATTTTCAAAGTGGATTTGTTTCTCAGTACTTTTGGTAGAATTGGTTTGTAGGTGGATCTTTTTAATATTTTTGGGTTAGATTGCACTATTCCTCTCAAGCCTTTTCAGCACAGTATGAAAACAGTGTTGCAAGACACCCTTTTTTTACACACACACACAGACCCAAACTGTGGTTTCACAGCTGATTTGCACCAGCCATAGTGTGATGACAGAGCTCTTTAACTGTCCCTTTACAGGTCTGGGTTTAGGCATCCAGGCTGTTGGTAGGAAATTGAGATACTATATTGATGCATGTACCTTGAGCAAGCACAGATCCATGATGTCAGACAAACCGTCATGTACATGGCAGATGATTTGTCTCACATAGCTGAGTTATAAGGAACATAAGATGGGAACAATATTCCTTTCATATGATTCTTTTCCTCTCTATATATAGTCAGATAAATATGTGATAAAATACCCAACCTTGAAAGTGTTGTGTTTTGTTTGGGTTTTCTTTTCCTCATGTTACACTTCATCTCTTTATGTGGCTAATTTTTTTGGAAGGAATCTCCCCCCATATATTTTATAGGCCATTTGATGTAGATTTGCTATGTCAGATATATAACAGCATGAAAAAAAAAGGGAGTCTTTTAACTGTTTCCTTACTTTGAGATACGTTTCGGCTTCTTGTGCAGCTTATTACAAACATTATTTCTTTATATTCTGAATTGTGGTAGATCTTTACTGGCATGGTCTTCATGCCAATTTTCTGTCTGCTGAGCTCAGCTAACTTTTCTGAAGTGTCTATCAGACAACTCATCCAAAGAACAGAATACTCACATATTTAACATTATTTAAGATCTTTGATACCAAATCAGAACAAGTAGTTCTAAACCGTTTCTATTATACTACCTTCTAAGCTCCTAGTTTCTTGTTAGCAGTGGTTTCAATCTGAAGTTATCTGTTAACGTGTCATATGTCTCCAATTAAATATAAGTCTGGTTTTCTTAAGGACTCTTAGTTCATTGTTGTCAATACAGTTGGTATAATGTGGGTTATGGAACGTGAACAGGGGCTGAAATAGGCTAGGAATCTGCTCTTTCTTCCAGTGTAGGGAGATAAGGATTTGCTTGTGTGTTTTTCCTCAGTCTTCTCATGCACAGCCAAACCCAGCCCTGGTAGTGGTTCTGGACACAGGTGTGGCAGGAGGGATGGTGACCCTGGGCCCTGCTGGCCCTCTGCTCTGTGCTCCATGACACTGGTGCCAAAACCCTTAGACCCTGGTAGTGTTCCTTTGCTGTTCCAGCTGTGACATCCTGCTGCAGCACAGGGGTCGTGGGGCCTTGTCTGAGGGGCTGGGTACAAAGCAGTACCTGTAAAAATATAGTAATCACCTGAGTGTGTTTGTGCAGATGGCTGCACACCTCTAGGTGCTCTTACTTTGGGTTATTTTGCAGCAGGGATGAGCCTTCAGTTATTTCAATTTTCTTATTTAAGTCTTCTTTAAACACTTGTAATTTGCTATTAACATACTGTGTAAAATCTAATTTTTTCATATGTCCACTGCATCTACAGGTAAAATGTCTGCAGGCTTCATGTGGTTTATTGGTAGAACATTTCAGGTGTATTGCTTTGGCTTTAGATAGGTTTCCTGAGTTGTTCTGTTGATGGTTTTCAGAGCGTTTGCAGCAGGGCAGATGCATTAGAATCATCCTTTCCACTAAAGTGCAGAGATGATTATTAGTGTAATAACAGCACTGTATTTCCTCCTTCCCCAGAGCACAGTTCAATCAAGGAAGCAGCTCTATTAGTCTGCTGGCACCAACACTTGTTCTTTCCTCTCTATTGCTCTAGAGCAACCACAGTGTTTGCAAGCGTTCATCAGCCTGTGGAGTTTAACCTAAACCCTGTGACTGACCAGTGACAGATACATGAGCAGACCAGTTTCTCGAGACAGGTACCTCACTGTTTGGAAACTTACACCCCTGGTCAATGCCACTGCACACTCACAGATTTAGAAACAAAAATAAATACTGATTCTAATCATTTCTGGATGTTATCCTGGTTTGGGCTTATTTACAGAGTGTAATTGCAGGCATTGTCATCTTTATGCTCTGGACTTCTGGGCTCAGTTCACACCTTAGTTGCTCTGCCTGCAGGTCCTCATGGGAAAGCATCAACCAGTGTCATCCAGTAGTTGGTTGGATCACCCCCAAAATATCCCTGTCACCAAACTCATCTTCCTTCCTTCCTGTAATCTTTACAGCTCAGTGATCATTCTTTAGCACATCAAGATCTTTGAGCTTTATTCTTAGCACACTGCAATGTATAATGAGAAACATGCTTAATTTATATTCAACACCTAGAACAGTAGCAGGGCTGATAAACAGATAATGATGGGATGAGTTACTTACTGTCTGCTTCCTAGGATCTTCCTCTAGCAAAAACACAACAAACGGATCTGAACATACAATTTTTTGACACATTTTTTTCTGAACAGAATTTTCACAGCATCCATATGTGTTTTATGTGTTGTGAGAAACATTGTTATAGGAAGTCCAAATCTATAGTCCATACACATAACATCCATTTGGGGGGGCATGGTAAGGAATATCAGCTTCATATACTCTGCTGCACAGCACCTGATTCTTGGCTGAGAAGTTCACCCTTGATGCTGGTGGGAGGTCTGTACTTAACGAGTGTTGGCCTCGAGGAGGGAGTGTAAAACTATCTCTAGGCTGGGGGTTTTCGTTGTACCAAACACATGGCTTTCTGTGCCTTAAGTGGCGCCTTTGTAAAATGAAGAAGCATGCTTTATAATCACTGGAATTGGAAATCTGGTTAAGTGGAAGCCCTACAGTATTTTCAGGTCCTTGGATGGCAGCCACAGCAGTTACATAAGTGCAAAATATTATTGGAATTGGTAGTAGGTGTCCTTCCTTCCTTAGGAATTGCCCCACTTGAAACCTCAGTTCCTGTTCCTTCCCAAAAGTTCTTTTTAATCTTGTTAGGTTTTTGTGTTGTTTTGGATGTTTAAGCTATGACTCAGTTCCCCTGCCACCTCCTCTTCTAGGTTAAAGCCAAGGTTATCTGTTTCTTTCCCTAGATGGTCTGAAGCACTAGATGTGATGCATTCTTGTTTACAGTATGCTAAAGCAGAGTTTTTCTGAGATGTTTGCAGGTACTTCCTGCCCCAGAGGCAGAATATAGGATTTCCATCCTCTTCAGCAGCAGTGCTTTGGCGTTGCTGGAGCCAAGGAACTGCAGCTCTGTGATCTCTCCCTTCCTGTTTCTTTTGCTTGACGCAAGGTACGAGGGTTGTTTGATGTCTAGAGTGAAGGATACAGAAGCTCCAGCTTGCTAAATTCATCTCTTATTTCCTTTATTGTGTTCCCTACTAGGAAGCTGTGAGAATTCACTTTTTTCTTTTGCAAGTTAACTTGTGTCCAAGATGCATTTGAAATACTCCATAGCCTTTTTTATATCAAGCAAGCTGGTTTACCCCTTGAAGGCTGTCTTTTTTCACTTCATGCTTTTATGTCAGTTAGGGATAAATAAACATTGTCAAACCCTTATCTTCATCCAGGGGGCCTTTCCTTAAATGCTTTCACAGGTCAGTACTAGCTGTGACATCTGAAAAATACTTAAACACTTTGCTTGGAATTTCACTTTATGTATTTATTTCCTGCTTAACTTACTTCCTTGCAGAAGAAGAGTTCTGCCTCCATAATTTCCAGGAGTTTCTTTGAGCCCTCCTCAGACTCTAGATTTTTCTGTCTTCATCTACCCCTATTCACTCTGTAGTTCCCCATACTAATGAATATTGCATTTGACTGAGCCTGCTCCACCAAGCAAATTTTGCATCTCAGCCAGAGAGCCCACGGGTGCAAGCAGCAGGATGTGACTTTCCAAGTACAGAGACTGTGTCCAAATGTTCCATTCTAATGGCAAATATTTTACCACTGCTGTCATCATTTGACGTCTGTGGCCGTGGTCATCTTTGTGACAACACAACATCACTCCTTCCTTAAATAGAGGGTTAAAACATCAAGTTAAGAATAAGGAGCAAGGTAGATGTATGAAATAGATTATGAAATTGAAGTATCAATGTATGCATTGGCTTACAAATTTCTACTCCAATACTGTGATGAGTGGATCAGTCTGGGAAGTCCAAACCTGTTTACTTCCTGATGTTTGATATTCTCACATGCATAACAACGAGAGCAGCTCAAAACTCCATAAATATCTCCATAAATATCATAAATACCACAAATATCTCCTCTTGGAGCCACAGTGCTCCTGCCTGCAGGGCTAATATCTCTCGGGGAAGTCTCTTTAAATCTAGGGGGTACAAAATGGATCACTACAAAGCAAAGCCTCACGTCGTGTGTTTGCACCAACATGTATATTAGCTTTATGACTAGGAAGCCTGGACTAGCATTGCCAATACAAATATTGCATATTCGTGATTTGTGGCTGTGGTATAGAAGCAGTGTTATAACAGGCTTCTTACACCCCTCCAACATGGATTTGCATGACACGAGATGCTTTTGCTGAAAGAATAACAACAGCTGACTTGTCTGAGTGACTGCCTCAGCAGTGTCTTACCTGCTGGCAAGGTGGGACAAACCTCTAGACATCGTTCCCGTTATACTTGGGGGTCTAAACAGGGTCCCGAAACATTTTGTGCCTCATGTTTTCTGGTTGTTCTTTATCTCAAGTATAAATACATTGGTTTGACATTTCCAGAAAATCTTTTTTAAAGCCAGACAGAAAAATAATAGAGAATGTTTGATCCTGTTTCTTGGACGGAGATCTACTGCATGAGCTTGAATGCTTATATGGTTGTGATTTTGGTCCAGATTCTTTTGGCACTATACTGAAATCATGTGGATTGTTCTACTCAGAGTATTGTAAATTATGCATCCTTTCCTTCAAATCTGAGTGCCTCCTTTTTCCTTTTTCACCTTCTATCCAGGCTAGTTCATGTTCCCTCTTGAGCCTAAAGGAGACATTTTGAGCATGTTTTGCATGCTACTAGGAAGAAGCGAATAGTGATTATAGCTGCTGCAAAGAAATTTAGTCCTTTATGTTGCTGTTGTATTACTGTTTGCCATATCATATTGCTGCAGTCCATACTGCAAGTTGTTTAATCCACTTTTAGATTCCATTTCCATCACCTTCCTTAACTGCTTACATGGTGTTTGTATGAAGGTGTTAGGATGAGACAGTCTGAACACCTTAGAGTGAAGACCTAATTTGGAAGCTATTTAACTTTTTTTTTATGAACCTTGCATCAGCCCTGCTACTGTAGTATTATTTCCCTGTGTAATGAAAACAAAGCACAGATTTAGGCCCTAAGATATTGCTGCTGTGGCAGAAAGGTCTCATTGCAAAATCTTGTCAGTGCTTTGCTTGGTAGAGTTCACTTACATGCTGTTGTAAAATTCAGCTGAACCATGATGTTCTGTCAGACTTATCTTTGCAGCACGTTCCGTTTTGGAAACTTAAGGGGGAAAACAAAGCTGACAGAGTACAAGCCCTGGCTTGGACTAAGCAAAGTAAAAGGTGGAGGATTCAGAGGACATCCCTTCTGAGGACTTTGCAAGATGGAAGGAAAAGGAAGACCCGTTTCAATTCTAAGGCAACCTGCAGGATCCTTTTTGTCTCTCTGAGGAGGATGGCAGGATGGATCTCTGCAGCATGGTGTCTTGTAGAAATATAAATACAATGGGAGGTATCTGAACACTCACCCATCTATCAGCTTGGTGCAGCAGGCCTGTATGCAAGAAAATTAATAATTGCTGGGACAACAGAGTATTGTCATAATATAGGTGAAGAGCCATAGCTATGATGATAAAGTATTAAATGTTAGCAAAAAATGTTGACTTTCATGACTCTCTTCCTCATCACCAGCTGGGATGTTTTGTCTCAATGACACGTAACAACAAAGCACAAAGAGATGACCCATGCACAGAAAATCATGTCTAGCAAGGAGAGACAGTAGGGACAGCATATGTGCAGAGGAGCCCTGGGAAATAATGAGACAGGTTTCTGCTGCAATAAGTAAATTGTGTTCTGAATAAGTACCAAATATCTGCAGTAGCGTTTGGTTGATAGGGTATCAACAGAGAGTGTAGTGTTTCTTGCACCATAGATGATAATTTCTGTATATTCTCACACTCTTTGTGGCCAGAGAACATCTCAGGATGGCTTCTTTGGGAAAATGTCTTTACTGCATCGTTGGCCACAAAAATCAGCTTTCCATCACCATTTAGAAAATACCTCATAAACATCACAGTTCTTCAAATAAAACTGGAGAGTTCTTACACTGTTCTTCCCATTAGTTTCCTAGAAAAGTGTGTAAGCTCTTGGCAGTTTCTTACATCTTATGTCTGCTTCTTATATGCAAATGCAGTGGTTTAAAAATCTATGACATACTGGACCTGCTTTACATTCTGCTCACGAATGACTGAGTAATGCCATAAAAATGATGTGGAAAAAAATATTCTACTTTTCATGCTGATGCAGAATAATGTATTGTAAGTCAGAGCATTTGGATAGATTCTGAGGTCAGAAAGGACAATTATGGTCATGGTGCCAGACCTATGGGCCATAGCATTTCACCTAGTGATTTCCATGTGGAGTCTAAGCACCAGGAAATATTTATTTAAAGGAAAATCCACTCTGGTTTTCAAATGTACCAACACAGTTCCTCAAAAAGATCTCCTGAGTGTGTTTTTATCAAAAAGTGCAAACTGGGGGTTCATGTGAATTTTAGTAGCATTTGATTTTTAGTAACTCATTGTTAGGTGAAATTTATGCTACATAAAATAGTGATGTAAAAAACAGGACAGAGAAAGGAAGCTTTAAAATCAGAAACTACCGAGCTTCGAAATAATCACGTAATTCTGTTTCACAACCACTTGAAGTCAGAGTGAAGAGTGACTGGGAGCGATTGGGACCCCCTTTGTTGAGGTAAAATTGACTCTGAACCGTGAGTCATAACAGGACAGTTGGCACATGGTTAAAAACTCCAAGAGATGCAATCCTTTCTTAACTCATGTAGCAAGGATTCAGCTCTGGGTGTATTTTTGCCAGAAGTCCTCAGGAGATTGGTGTCTTCAATATGACCTCAGATCATTTCTGGTGGGCTCACATGTTGATAATGCAAATGACTGATGGAGTCAAGTGGCCTTGCCTGTGCCTGGGATATCACTGAAGAACAGAACTGAGATATCACAAGGCTCCAATATGCCAGTGATTATCTCAGAGCACAGTGGTTGTGAGAGATTTGTGACTGTTTTCACTCAGCCATCCATGACTGGTCAGTAGGATGATGCTGAATGAGGGAATCTAGCAGGAAATTTCCATCTTTCTCTGGCTGGGCAAATTGTCCCTTTTCTGCAACGGAGGACATGGTCCTTTGGGGACAGCTATGAATCTTACTAAGGTATTAATCACTGTGAGAATTTCTGGTGGAGTCCCAAGGGCTAAGTAGAAGTTGTTTAGATATATGTTGTGTAATTACACGTTGTGTTAAGACAAAAAGGAGTAAGATTTGGTTACTCCCCTCCCCATTTTAAAGGTTGTGTTGCATTTTTGGATTTCCTAGGAAGGTGGATTCTTTTTTTCTCCTTTCTTTGCTTGGGAAGTTTTGTTACATCCTAGTGCACATTTTGGGGTCTCAATGTCTTTTTATTAATAAAGAGGCTTCCCCCTTTTAGGATTCCTGGGAACTGCAGGACATTTTCTCATGAATTTTTGTCATGACATTTGACAGCATAAAAATATTCTTTTAAAAGTCATGTGTTCCTTGGCTTCACCCATGATGGCTGGTTGCCAGATTTGTTTATTGGCCTGACAAGCTGCTTAAGGACATGACAAGATCATAGAAATCCCCTTTCTGTCAGGCAGCTTCTGGGAAAAATTCTTTGAGTGAAACTCCTCAGAATAATTTAAGAGAGGAATTCTTTCAGAGTTCCACCCTTTTAGATGGAAGTCACTCATTGTCTTTTCTCGGTAGATAAAAGTGATAATCCTCTGGTATCTCCCATCTTGATGGTAAATTCTTCTATGTCTTTCCTAGAGCTGATCTAACCCTGTTGTGTATTTATACTCTTCTTCCTCCTCTTACAGAATTGTTACAAGGCAAATTCAAGCAAACACAAGGGTTTTCCCAAACAGCAGTGTGCCAAAATATTTAGGCCCTAATTCCACCCACATCAGGGAAAAATCTTTCACTGAAAGAGTGGGCAGAGCCTGGCACAGGCTGCCCAGGAAGGTGGTTGAGTCCCCATCCCTGGCTGTGTTTAAGGGGCGTTTGGATGTGGTTTAGAGGGACGTATTTTAGGGGTGAACTTTGAGAGTAGGGCTCATGGTTGGACTTGATGGTCCTAAGGGTCTTTTCCAACCTGAATGATTCTATTTTATGAAAGAAAAGTCCTTATTGTGGATCTTCAGAGAGGAATAGCAGGTTATGCTGGTACTGCAGAAGTTTTGGTTCTTGTTCCTCTTATATTTCTGAAGCCTAAGATTTATTAGATTCCATTTCTAAGGCATAGTGGGAGTGTTCACAATTAAAAGAGCAGGGATGATGAGGATCTGAGCAGCCTGACCTAGTTAGAGATGTCCTTGCTCACTGCAGGGGGGTTGGACCAGATGACCTTTGGAGGTCCCTTCCAACCCAATACATGCTATGATTAAAGAAAATCATGTTTACAAAGTCATAATATAAGCCAAATGGCTTTTGGGGCAGCATAAGGAGGAATGTGGCTCCCTCTCAACATTTTTTTGTTTTAATGTTTGTCTCCTGTGGGATATTTTGCACCTTCCTCTGAAGTGCGTGTGTTAGTTACGATGTGATCATGCCTGATAGACCTTTGGTCCAGGATGGGTTCCTGCAATTGTGTATTTATGTGAACCACTATTTAGGGTTTGGTTTCAGTTTAAATGATTCGGGACAAAGCTGTTATTTTGGGTTTAGAATTAAAGATTGTGAATAAATTAATTTGCTCTGTCTGCTTAACTTAATCTTTTGGGCTGCCTGTAACGAGGCCGTTTGGAGAGCAGAGAACTGGCAATACCCACACTGCTACCCTCCTGCACAGAAGCAGCTTTTACATTAATAACTTAATACCAGACAGACCAGTTTATTGAGGGAAGGGGAGGATTCTGGTTCTCTCTAGCACACAGAGTTCATTTTATTGTGTGCACATGCACAGTCTACATCCATCCAGGAAACAATTGTGGAACCTGGAACTGTCCTAAGCAGACCAGGAGATCTGGTCATATTAAACTCTAATACTGAAATTTTCCACTGTAACTTAATTCCACTTTGGCTTGCCAGAAGTTTCAATCAATTCATGTATTTATTCTGCAGTGTGCTTGACCATAGTAAAGAGTAATTTAAAAATATATGAATATGAAAGAGCAGAGGATTATAAACCAAGGCAATATTTGTTCAAAAATTACATAATATGTCCAGGGATTTCGAGCCATTTTACAGCCATTAGTGATCTCTGCCTGACAAGGAATTGATAGGGTGGGAAATCATTATTGTAAATAACTATTGCAGCAGATAGCTGCAGTGTGACAATAAATTACCCTTTACTTCATAGTAAAAGCAGAGAAATAAACAAAACTTTTTACACATGCAGGATAATTTAAAAAATCCCTTTGCCTTGTAGCCTGTGAGAGGTCAAAATCAGGTTTTCCATCTGCTAGTGCTTGGTCAAAGAAGTACAGGGAGTTAATTTAGCTCAAAGATGTCTGGGTAAATCTCTAGGAAGGAAGTTTGCAGACAGGAAGGAGGGGCGTGGATGGGAAAGCCTTGCCCTGTACTGCATTCAATGCAGTCTCAAATCACAGCACATGGATAAGAAAGAATTTCAAAATTAATGTACAATCTTGAGAATTAAATTCTCTATCAAGCGACCTTAAAGTCTGGCAGCTGTTGTGGAGCTGATAAGGAGGGGACCCGCTGAAACATTCCCATGGAACACTGGTCCCTGGCTGGCATTGCAGGGAGTTACAGAGCATGAATCACAGGCTAATTCTGTCAGCCAGTGATAGGGCCTGAGAGGCACTGGCCTGTGCCTTAGCTGAACAATACTCTCTGTTGAGTTATGGGAATCGTACAGTTCCTTTTCTTTTTGCCTTTTTTCCCTTTTTTTTTTTTTTTCCATTTTAGCCTGCTTTTCCCACACTGCCTCCTGTCCTTTTCATTCCAAAGCATGCAGTGCATAAATACATATGTGCATTAGCTCATGTGGATAGTATATCAAAGTGCATTTTAAAATGACTTAGCATAACAATGTTATCATACAAAGTAGAAGCAGCCCAATACCACATAACATATTGACTGTGTTTTTGACAGTTAGGCTCCAAGTCTAACAAAATCATATGTCTTGTTTTATGGGTGGGCAAATCTCAAGAAGCTCAGCTTGCAAAAAGGGAGAGTTAAAAGTGAATCTCCTCCCTCTTCCCCCTTACCCTTAATTTTGCAGTCTACTCAGGTTCAGTGTCATCATGCGAGCCAGCCTTTTATCATGGGTGACAAAGTGAGCATCAGTGTGGTGACAGGGAATAAAAATGCTCTGCGAGAAATTATTTAGCTTAACCTCAAAGAAACTAAACTGTATGAAACTGAAAATACTCAATTCACTCTGCCTGAAGCCAAGTGCCAGAGACACGTTAAAACATCTGTTTGCATTTACAACGTGATTGACTTTGCCAATGATAAAATGGATTTTAATATGATAATTTGAGCGCCCAAAGAGGTGGTATTAAGTAGTTTGCTATTTTTGCCCCAGGTTGTTAATCATTTGTGTCCTAATCTGAAGCTCCCTGAATTCAAAGGTATCTTCTTGCTGTCAGGCTTTGGGTGAGGTACATTTCTTCCTGGGGGCTATATAAATGTGCTTGAACACATTGTTGTTAACACAGCTGGGTAAGAACTCACGCTAAACAATTTTGTTGAGGTTTCAACACTGTTGACTTACTCTGTTTCAAATTAATCAAAATGCACAAAATAGAAGCCACGGCATGTTATCTCGCTTCATCTGAAAATACTAAATTGGGGAGAAAATGCAATTGAAACTTTACTCTAGCTTGCTGTACAAATAGCTTCTACTTTTAAAATGTCCTGTTTGCTCTGTGACAGCAATTACTAGAGCCCTGGGCCATGTGCAGTGTAACCCATCTTTCAGCTGAAGACTTACTGTGACAGAGATGATGCCATCCCTGTTTTCACCTTAGAGCAGGTACATTTTGTGTTCCCTCGCAGATCTCTACCTGTGGCCAGCCTGTGCTGCAGGCACCTCTGCTTGTTTGGCTCTGCTAGTCTTGGGCCTGCTCACCAAGCCTCTGCAGGATGAACCACACGTGTGCCTTGAGGTGAATTGCTTTGCAGCCCTTCCCTCAAGGGGGTCACTGGTTTGGATTTTTCTTCTACCTAGCTCTAGAGTGTAACAGACTTCATGGGAACTATGCCCATCTTGGCTCTGTAGCAAAGGGAGTTAAAACAGCACAGCAGGTTTAAAACCTGGGAGACAGAAAAGCTCACAGTCAGTTATGTAAGCCCCTTTCCATAAGAAGCCAGGCTGAAAATCCCATTATAAAGGCCTTCTTCCAGACATGCTTGCTTCAGCCTGTTCTCTTCTGGGTGAAAGATGCTGCAGGAATTGTGTCACCTCTCATGCCTAGCTCTGAAGGCAGTTTGGATTAACAGTGAATCATGCCACAGTGCAAACATACACTCAGTGTTCTGGAGGCAGGTTTTTGGATAGCACTGTCTTGTACAGGTACTGCTCTGTAACAGTAACCTCACACATAAATGCTGCTCCAATAGCACTAATAGCCCTGTCAGCCTCCCCTCTGTGCCCGGGCAGGTCATGGAGCAGATTCTCCTAGAGGGTCTAACAGGACAGATAGAAGGCAGTGGCTGATGAAGGAGCCAGCATGGCTTCAGCAAGGGCAGGTCCTGCCTGACCAATCTACTGGCTCTCTATGATAAGGTGACTACATCCATGGACAAAGGACAACCTGTTGATGTGATCTATCTGGACTGCTGCAAGGCTTTTGACACGGTCCCCTACAACATCCTACTCACCAAGCTGGAGAGATATGGATTTGATGGGTGGACTGTTGAGTGGATAAGGAATTGGCTGGATGGTCACGTCCAGAGGGTGCTGGTCAATGGCTCAATGTCCAGATGGAGAGGAGTGATAAGGGGTGTCTCTTAGGAGTCTGTACTGGGACCTGTACTGTTCTGCCTGTACTATCAGGAAGAAGTTGTTTCCCTTGAGGGTGGTGATCAGTGGCACAGGCTCCCCAGTGAGGTGGTTGAGGCCCCATCCCTGGAGCTATTGCAGGGGAGGTTGGCCAAGGCTCTGAGCAGCCTGGGCTAGTTGAGGGTGTCCCTGCTCACTGCAGGGGCTGCACTAGATGCCCTTTGAAGGTCTCTTCCAGCCCTAAGCATTCTGTGATCCTATGAATAGCCTTCCAGCCCATAGTGAGGGCACCAAGCTGCTTTTGTGGAAGGAAAGTTTTTCATAAATGTTCAGTAGGTAGTTTCTTAATAATTTCTCTTTACCCAAGATTTTGCCTGGTCATAAGATGGTCTTCACTTAGACCACCTCCAAGAAGTTTCCCAGTTCTGAATGCTGAGTGTGACAATGTGTGATGCTACAAGCTCAGAGAAGACCTGAGTTAAGCACCACGGGTACTTTTAATTTTATTTGATAGCAGTGTATCTGCATAGAACGTGGGATTAAGAAATGCCTCCAGTTTAGAGCAGTAGCCTGTCTCTGCTCAAAGGCCATCCAAAGATGCAGAGGTTTGAATGCCAGAGGAGGGACAGTTGGGACCATTCTGACATCAACTGAGTGCAGTGCCAAGATTGATTTTGAGATGGTTTGAGATGAGGCTGTAACTTCAACCCGAGCTAAAATGTCAGTCTGAGAAATATATCCAACCTTCTGGTAAGGACTTAAAGTAACTGGAGAATCTCTAGGCAAGTTATTGCTCTCTAGTAGTACACTGTGCATTAGTTTGATTTTCCTTTCTTCTTCCTCTGGTGCTTAATCAGATAAAGTTATGTAGCTGATGCTGTTAACAGATTTGATTATATCGTTTGCTACAAAATCCATTAACATATAGAATTGAATAATTTCCACTCCTTATTGGATAATTCATGACCAGAATTCATATTAATGTGAATTTCAGGCATATTTCCTGAAGAATTTGGAGAATGTAATTTTGATGAATGGATTATTTGCAACCTACACGTTTTGATTTTTAATGTGTAATGTCAACAGACTAAAGCCCTCTGTTTTATTAATGCTTTCTAAATCATGCCCCATTACTATAAAATGAAATAGAAAAATGAATAATAGTTACTGTGAAAAGAAAAATGAATACCTAAGTAGTTTAGAATGATTCATTATTTGTGAGGAACATAGGCACAAATAAAAGGATTCCTGTAAAACAAGTTAATGTAAACCCAAATGAAATCAAGGTGAGTCTCTCCACAGACCTCAGGTAACTGCATCAGTTCTCTAATAAAAATAGCTAATA
Source organism: Ceyx melanurus (assembly GCA_024611195.1). Taxonomy (NCBI): domain Eukaryota; kingdom Metazoa; phylum Chordata; class Aves; order Coraciiformes; family Alcedinidae; genus Ceyx; species Ceyx melanurus. Next base: position 33,454 of record JANHGL010010652.1, on the reverse strand, counting down.
ATGAACATGCCAACATTAAAGCATCCTCTGAGGCCAGTGTAATCCCTGTGTTTGGATGTCAGTGTGCTGTGCAGAGAACGGGTGTCTGCTGGCACTTGACTCCGCTGTCTGTCTCTTCCAGGCCCTTCACTGTCAGCAGGCTCCTCCTGCTTTACACAAACACTTCGGTTTAACATGAGCTGATCTTCACAGGACCTGCTCTGGGCAAGCCCTGTACAGCTCTGCAGCAAAACCCATGGAAATCAGATTTTGATCAGACTAAAACTTGAAAGGGAAACAATATGCACAGAAATTGTTCTCATTTTTCTCCTCCCTCCTTTTTTTTTTTTTTTTTTAACATGAAGCATCCCTTCTTTATTCCCCACATATTTTCACAGGGAAATATCTCAGTAAGCAATTAGAGGATTTTCTCCAGCATACAGGGATCTTGCAATGTGATGTTTTTCATCTGGCATGTCTTTGTTACTTTCATTGTGGGCTGTTGTGCTGACTAGAAGGCAGACATTACTCAGAGCGAGACTGTCTGTTTCGGAGTACTGAAGCTTTATTTAAAATGCATGCTTTGCCAGTGAAGCTCATTTGTGCCTCTTTTATTCTGCAAGTCCAGCCCTTCAGATGTGGTACAAGGTTGGACTGTTGTACAGGACCCTTTCCTTCCAACAGGCACTAATGTTACCTGTTTTTTACGAAGTAAAACAGGTGAAAGAGAAGAGGGATGCACAACAGAATCAATTTACCTGCTGCTAATATAGCACATAAAGTTTCTGCCAAATGTTTGGAGGAACAAGTACACCTTTTTTCTTCTTTTTTTCTTTTTCCTTCAGCAATTCTCATTTCAGTAGAAAGGATAAAAAATGGAAAAATTATGATAAACTTTGAAACCTTTTCCTAGCAATTCCCCAGCTGTTGACCCGGAGGGGGTTTTCCCTTAGCTGCACAGTTGTGTTAGCAGGGACCTTGCTTACGCTGAGGAGTGGGAGTGTGTGTCAGGATACACATGGGGATGGGATATCCAAAGTATCAGTGTTGTCATCTCTTGTTCTGATCTTGGTCATGCAAATGTGCCATTCAAAAAAATTACTGGCCTCAGAAGCAGGGTGTGTTAGAGGGAGAAATGGAACCTTGGTGCTGATCTCGCTGTTTTCTGGAGTCCTTGCTGGGCAATCTGGCAATGTAAAGTGGAGAGAATCTGCTGTGATTGTCAATGTTTAAAAGAAAAGATATATCTATAGCTGTTAGCAACGTCACCTTCCTTTCCTCTGTCTTTTTTTCCATTACAATTATTTGATGCAATTTTAAAATAGACCCAAAGTACATTTGCCACTGGGAGTTGTTTACATTGTATTTGTGCATGATGAATTTCACTTGTTTCTTATGAAAGAGTTCCTTTGCATCCAGTATTTGTTTGTAGCTGGAGGAAATGCAACTCACAGGAGGATGTGCATATCATAGTAAAAAGTAAAATACAATTGTCAGTTGTTAGAGTTAGCATCAAGCCAAATGCATGAAGTTGAAGCTCTGTCCTTTACCCGGGACTGGGTGCAGCACACACACACACACACTTGTGCTTCACAGCCAGTCTAGAAATGCAATATTGCCTTAGCAGCAGAGGTTATGGTGTCAATAATGATCATCACACTGGTTCTTCTATTTAGTGCTCTGGCTTTTTTCTTGAGAGCACCGAGCAATGCAGTGGATTATAGTCTGGAAGTATATGCTTATTTTCTTGTGTGCTCTGTTGTGAGACAATGGGTTTATTTTACTCATCTACAAATAGTGTCAGATTTTCAGTGTTTCAGCTGAGGTCTGTATGAAATTATAGCTGTCAAGAAACATTGATTTATTTTTTATTCAAAACTTTGAAGTTTATTGAAAAGCCCTTCCTGCTTTGTGCCCTGTTGGTGCACTGTCAGCTCCTGCAACCTTTTATGAAGGTGCTAGCCCACGTGGGTTTCCTGCATACCTGAGAGCGAATTTCAGGTTACTTCATCCTCAACCTGAAGACATGGATGAATTAAAGCACTTTAGAAGATGGCTGTCATTTGTTTACCTCTGAGCTCTCTGTGTCCTGTTCAGAACCCCTGGGTTTACTGGGTGCTTTGAGCTGTGCTTGAGCTCAGGTAGGTGACCTCATCTGTGTGACTCATTCTGTTCATGTGGAGCGATGAACCCCATCTTTTCCAGAAAGTACTCAGAGACCTTCCACACCAAATTGCTATCTAGGAGAAAAATGTTGTCTCTAGGCAGCTGGAAAACCCAAAGGCTGAACTCACTGCCTGCAGAACATGTCTAATTCTTTCAGGGGCCAGTGAAGCAGGCAAATGCCTAATAAAAATCACAAGTTGCAGAACTTGGATTTAGCTCAGGCTATAGTGATTCATGGATAAGGTTCCTGGCTCAGCCCCTGGTGTTAGCCATGGTGATAGACATCACGCTGCTTAATACTACAACTGATGGATTTTGCTTGGCAAAATACAATGTGTTGCAGACAATTTAATGTGCCCACCTTTCCACTGAGCAAACAGATAAAGTAGAAATGAAGAGGTTTTGTAACTATATGTGAGAATATCAGTGTTACTGATTAAATGCTATGCTAATAGTGAAACAGCCCAAATTTGTTAACTCCGAGATGCAAGGAGGTGTTTTTTATGCCAAACTGGAGAATGTGCAGGATTGGTAAGAAGTGATGTTTACAGGCTACAAACGGGTGTGGGATGCTATCAGATTGCATTGCTGTTCACAAAAAATGACCCTGTGACTCCCAAGTGGCAGAGTTGTGTTTGTAGAACAGGTTTTCCTCTTGCAAGCAGCAATGCAAGTGTTACATGTTAGAGCTTTTGTGGTGCCTCATGACCTTCTCATTGTGACATTTTCTGAGCAACTTCGCCTTTTCCTTTTTATTGTGGAAACATTATTTCTGGCATGGGTGTCATTAGCACAGCATGAATTAAATTGATTTTAGGGTTTTATTGATAAAGACATCTATGTGCTAGCTGTTCTCATCTTGTATATTGTTTTTGCTAGAGATGGGGCTGAATTCAGACTATGAAGAGAAATCTCTCTGAACTTTACATTCTTAAACTCCATGATGGATTGTTAGAATCGCTTGTGTGTATCTTCATCTTAAGATCCTCAAAACTCGTTGAATAACTTGTGGAGCCAAGTGAATGTGGACTGTCTGTGTGGCACTTAGAGCAGCCTCCCTTCCCCAGTGCAGGCTGGCTGACCAGGGCTGTGCTACACACCACGCCACTGAACATCAACACAGCCTCAACAGCCCATCAGGACAGTCCATCCCAGCACTTCAGTACCTTTTCCCCCGCCTAGATACTCATTTGCCAGAAAGACAACTGTCTTCAGCCTTCCAGCTCCCTTCCCCATGGAGAAAGGTTTGGAAAACCCAGGCTGCTATTCTCCTACACCAGTTTTCTTCTTTGCTAGTGGAACACAGAGTAACAGTGCACTGGATCTCACCAAGTTGATTTTGGCTTTGGAAAACTTTACTTACATGCATTTTGGTTTGGCTGAAATCTTCCCCTCCTCCAATTAATGAACATGAGACTTGTCCTGGGATGTCTAACAGGAGAGAGATCTTAGCAGGAGAGATGTCTAGGGACCGTTGTTGTGTTCACTGGTGTAGAAGAAGGGAAAGCTGTGTGTTACAGTTTTATTTCTGGTAGTCTTGAAGGGTGTGATTTGTTCCCTCTTGTGGAAGCTGAAGTCTTCATCTCTGCTTTTCACTGGGGAAAGTGTCTTATAGTAAATATTTCAAAGCTCTTTCAGGATAAGTGTGCAAACTTGGATAGATGAGAGCTTTTTTGGGTTTCTTACTGATGCTTGACATCACTTTGGCAATAAAAATCCACTTCAGCCAGACTGTGAGAGAGTCTGCAGGGAACTCATGCTGGAGTGTGACGGATGCTCTGCTCTATACTTCATGATTCTGCCCAGCAAGATGCATGTTAGAAAAATAATTGCAGTTTTGGTAACTAGCAGTTTTATTTTGTTCTTATATTTTCAGTATGTCAAGATAGTCATTTAGCTTATACATTAGGATCTTATCCTGGAACTGCATCATAAACAATGAAAAAATAATAGAAGCAGAAAAATAACCTCCACTTTTATTGAGACTGTTTTAATTCTTAATGTCCCACTTTCCTTAACCTGGCATGTTCTGCTTTCACCAAAGAATCTTAGTTTTAGGGAAGATCTTCACATCTGAAGAGTTAAAATACAGGAAGGGAATGAAAGAAGTGAATGTATGGCTAAGTAAGGGATGTTAAGGCTTGATGTTTTCAGACCTTTAAGGGCAGGAGCACTAGCACAGCTTAATTTAATTCACTTCAGGAAGATAAATGATGCATAAACTCCTTACATTTCTAATAGTTTTCTAACCTTATAGCCCCAATCAGCAATTATTTTCAGAGATTTATGTGTGAAATAGTTTTGAATTCAAGCCCATAAGTTACAGACTTTGGCTGTTTTGAGGAAGAAAAAGGAGAAATTGAAGTGGCTGGTGGTCCACAGAGAAAACATTCTGCCAGTAATCCCCTGAACTTCAGTACCACTTGAGTCATGGTCTCTAACATGGACAGTTTTTAAGCTCAGAATTAATCTCTGGTATTTAAACTTGAGTGCAGACTGTCTCAGAGCATTGCAAGAATTAATCTGCTTTGCAAATTAATGATAGTACCTATTAATTTTACAGTCCTACCGTCTTGGGTAATATCTAAAGGTCTGAAATCTTAACAGTGATGGATCAGAAGAACCCTGTTGTGGAAGTTTCAGAGAATACAGATATCTTTCAAGAATACTAATAAGTCATCCTGCATCATTTTTATTCTTTTGCATGATTTATTGTGACTTTAGGACTACTGTTTGATGAGTTTAAAGTATTCCTTCTTTTAGGGGAAAAATAAATTTTCTGGCACCCTTTTCAAGAAAATGATTGTTAATGGTGGTGTGCCAAGCCATGTTCCAGCACAGTGATGATTGTTGCCTGGCTCAAGAGAAATTTTTTCTCAGGCTAAACTTTTCCAGGCAGTTAGCTTCTTGGGCTTTACTGAGATTTTTCAGTTCTGCCTAAACACTAAACAAGAACCCTGCCTGACTTTGGATGCTTGCAGGAACCTGAGCTGATATTCCAGGTGCTGTAGACACCTTTGGAAACGTGGTTGTTTACTGTTAATAATGATCAGAAGTCTGTGCATCTTTCCTTGGGCTTGGGGCAGTGCTGCAAAATAGTCACTGTGTTTTACCCAGGAGACTGCTCCATTTCCGTGGTGGGTGAAATGATGCTTAAATAAATAGTCTGTCAATTTGTTAAGCATGAGGGATCCATAAAAATGAAAGTTATTATTGCAGCAGGAATTTTCCCACAGCAAAAACAAAACAGAACTGTTTCATCCATAAAAATATTGCAAATGAACCACTTGTTTGCTTCTTACCTCTGTTAGCTTGTTTTATATAAGCCAGTGTTCTACTTCTCCTTTATGAGGAGTCGGGCGAGTAGCACAGACATGTTGATCCTTGCATCTACAGGAGAATTCTATGAGCTAAACACACGTTCTGCCATTGGCACTGCAGCTACCCTGCCAAAAGCCCAGCAGTGAGCATGGGTGGAGGAAGGAAGGAACAGCTGGGAGGTGATTATGGTTTCCTGATGCACTGCCCCACCCATGGCACAGGTTGGATCAGTTCTGAGTCGCAGGCAGCTGGCAGAACTCCCCGGGGACACTGTCCATTCATCTCCTCACTGTCTCCACCCAGGACCTGGCACACACCCTGTGCAGCAGGCTGCTGCTGGGGAATCCATGGTACCACCTCAGTGCCCCCTCCCGAGTCACTTGCTTTCTTTGGGATGTTGCTCAGAGGAGGAACAGGCTCAGTTCTGCTCTTGGGAGCTCAGGATAAGTTTGATTTTAATAGGATTTGTATGCATGGAGTTTTAGCTGGAAGGCTTGGGGGCCTCAACTGATTTATTCTAGTTATTTGAAGGTAGACTCCTGGAACTATTGCCAGTAAAAAAGCTGAGGTCCAGGAAGGTCAGAGGGGGAAAGAAAATGTGCTGGAAGAAGAAGAATTATAATTGTTAATGAACAGTGTCCACCTCTCTGTCTTATTGGAAAGTTCACCTTTCCCAGTACAGGGGTAACATTGGGCATTGAATGGTGGATAAAGTTTGTGCCTTTTCAAATATCCTGTGCATTATCTGCCAATAAGACACACTGCCACAATAGTGTCAGCCAGCTACAAGGCCAGGTTCACACTCAGTCTTTTTAAACAGATGTAATGTCTCTTTGGATGATAAATATTTAATTACCAGCAAAGTAATGAGAAGAGTTTTGTGAACTAATGCTGAATTGTTTTGCAGCCTAGCAGAAAACAAAACAAGTTGCAGATTAAAAGGTGACCAATGCTAAATTCAGGACTATAAGATGCAGTTTTCTGATATCCTGGTGAAGAGAGAGCAACAAACAGGACTGTTGGCTGACACCAACAGTAGTAGTAGTAGTAGTAAACATCTGGAGGGGTTGACATATTGGTGGTTGCCAGTAAATAATCCCTGGCTCCTAAGCAGTTGGTTTTGGAAAAGCAGTTGGTTTTTGGAAAAGCAGTTTGAGATGTGAAGATGCTAAAAAGCTGTTGTATAATGGAGTAATAAACAGTACTCTGAGAAATCAGGACCACTCGTGGGTCAGCCTTAATAATGAGTGGGGTTGCAGGAAGGAAAGGGGGAAAAGACCCTCATCAGCTTGTAGCATTTAGCAATAGGGGACGGAGGGCCACTGAAGACCAAACAACTGGTACCTCATTTGTTGCCAAGAGCACCTATGAATGCAGCCCTTTGTTCCTCACAGGGAGTAACAACAAAATCATTGCAGTGGTCTTGTGCAACCAAAAGAAGAAATGTTTGTATTCACTTTGGATTTGATCCAGATTCGATGGAGTTCAGTAGCAACCTTCCAGTAACTGCAAAGAAAGTTGGATCTGGCCGACAGAGGTTGTCTGTTTACATCTCCATCTGCAAACGTGCCCAGAGGAGTACTTGACACTTTGATGTTTACTCCATCCACTTCTCATACAGAGACTCCTTCTACTGAATGCTCCAGTTACCTGTTTGCTGCAGCTGTCATTGACTTTCCTGTGCCTGTCTTGTCTGTTGATAAATCAGGAACATGCCAGTAGTGCTGCTGTCATGTATTTAAGGCATCTTGGTCCAGTTTTCTCCTTTTTTTTTCACATCTTAGTCAATCAGGACATCTGTGCAGATGAAATCAGTCTCACATACCCGCACACACATTAGTCTCTTACCTTATAGCCTCATAACTGAACTATTCCTAAGGTAACTCTGGCTGGTGGGAAGCCCTGCTGTGCACAAGCAGTGGTACAGCTTCCTTTCTGGTACACCCTGTTGACAGCAGAAGGTGATTGCTTGTATAGGCAAGTTTATTGCTCCAGTGCACATAGCACCATGGACACATCATCAGATTAGTCAAATGTCTGAAAAGGATTCTGTCTCAGGCTTCAGCTGCTCCTTGCCTGCCTTTGATACTGCTGTGGTTGCACAAGGTGGTTTGACCATTTTAGCATCACGTGGGCCTCTCAGAGAGTTCATTGTCTGTGTCCTTTCCCCAACAAAGGACTAGGGCGTGGGGCTTAAATATGGATGTATTTCCCATTAAAACAATAACCCAAAAGGTATTTGCTGCTCTTTAGCTGTCATATCAATAAGCTGATAAAATAGCTTCTACTGAAAGGAAAAGAAAACCTCCTGTGTCAAGTCTGTGGTGTTAGAGGCGAGGTAGCAGTTTAAAGCTGGAGGGCCAGGCCTTCAACAGTGCAGATTGTTACAGCCATAGGGATTCCCAGGAATGAGTCCTGGATGAACACCTGCCCAGGGATGCATTAACCATCATGTAAGAATAAAATGGATCGATTCAGTGATGGCGAGTTCTCCAGTCCCCAAAGAAGTGACACGAGAGGTGCCAAGTTGTTTTTGCAGAGAGCAGGTAGGTTCACACAGTGCTCTGCCGAAGCTCGAGTGACACGTTTTTACTTTTTCCACAGAGTATTTTTTTTAATTTTCCCTTTTTTAAAAAAAATTGTTTGACTTTTATATTATTATGTTTA
>JANHGL010010652.1:0-25221 GCA_024611195.1 Ceyx melanurus | reverse complement strand
ATGTTTAATATTAAATGGCATTGATGAAATTTAATACTTATATCTCATTCAGTATTCTATGCCTGTACCATACTCTAAGTAACATTATATTTAGTATTTCATGTTTCCAAGATAATTTTTTTTTTGAGGAAACCTTTATACTGAAAAAAAGTTTTACTTGTTCCAAGTTGGAGCACAAAGCATGTTCTGGAATTTCCCATGGGGTGGAGATCTTGTTTTCCAGCTAACTCTGGTATATGGGCTGTGAAGTGCCCCTTCTCATTGGCCAAAGAGGTCTTGTCTGATGGTAGCTTCTGAAGTTTGTTCAAGGGCAAAAGATGGGGTGATTTTTATGAAGAAGTCTCATTTTGGTTCACTCCCAGAAGTGCAAAGCAAAAGCCAGTAGAAAGCTTGGTATTGTCTCACCCACCGGCTGACATTTCTAACCCAGATGCTCCACATCTCTTGCCAGCTTCTTGATGGGAGGATGGGAGGAGGAAGAGAGAGCTTCTAACTAAAATAATTTTAAAATGAGAAGGAAAGTCAAGTATCATTTCTGCAAACTATGATTTGACGCACAGTGGATAATAAATATGAGCCCAAGGTGTACATATCAGCCATGTATTCCTAACCTTATCTGGTTTTGTGTCTCAATGGGAGGTGAATAATGATAATTCTCATATAGCTTTCAGCTATAGGGATCTTCCCATGTCGTCGTTTTGAGGAATTTGTATATATACAGACATATAATGGTTAACTGAGCACAGAGTAGTGTCACCATCCTCACAACCATTTTCTAAAATGTTGTCTTCACTTTATGGATTAAAAGCAAGAGATGCAGGGATTTTAAAGGCCTTATCCACAACCTATAGGCATTAGTGAGAATCTCTTTCATTTATTTCAGTGGTAAGGGATCATGTCCTTAGTGATTTGCCCAAGGGAATTGTTGTGATGACTCAGCCACTGCTCATCCAGTCTTGAATATTTTTTTCAATGTATTTTCTCTCCCAGCACCAGATTATATCCCAGTATTTATTTTCTATAGTGTATATAAAAGTGTTTTAAGTTCCTATCTTTATTTCTATATTATTTATTCTTTTATTTCCTATAAATAGGAGTATAGAGAAGAGTGATGGCTCAGGTTATTATGTTTAAATCTTTAGTAGTCGTAGTATAGTGCCTATAAAAAAAAAAGTTGAAATAATTAAAGAATGACTAATTTTGTGGTGGCTGTCCCAAAGACATGGATGTCTGAGGGTAGCTCATGTTTAAGTTAAAAATCAGTTCTGTCATATTCTTGTTCTGCATATTTTGTTCAGATGTAGTAAACACCATAATGGTTCTGAAAAAGTAAATACTTGGTCAAGACATTTATGCAACATGATGCAAGAAGAGAGATTTACCATTCCCCTCAATCCCCAGCACTAGAGACTCAAACTAGCTAATTTATAAATTACTATAATGCACAGGAGAGCTGCTCACAAGTAACAACAGAATGCAAATGCTCTGGACTGTGAGACACAGCAGTTTCAACTAAAACTGATGGAGTAAAATTGAGCAAAAAGGCAAATTTAGGCTACATCAGGAAAAAGCCCCTAGTGATGACAGCTCGTAGCCTGTGCTCTCCCAGTGTTCTCCCTAAGCTCTCCCAGGGGAAGCAGATGTAGCAATATGTGTGCCACTTAAAACTAATCAGAAAAAATACCCAAGGATATGCTGTAAGAAGCTAAATATCTCGGTGGTGATAACAAGTGATTTGATTGCTAAGCTCATTACTAAGCTTTTTTTCTTCTTTGAGTCCTATGATTCATTTTATATTCTTTAATGTACCATAGGATTAAAGTGTGGTTTGGAACAATCAAAAAATTGTTGATAAGCTTGAAAATAAGTTATTTATCTGCATCAGCATATTGTATCTATAATGTCTGGCTAAATAACTTGAAAAAAAACCAAAACCTGTGCAATGTTTTCCATTATACTTTCAATTGTTCATAGATTTACTCAGAAAAAAAAAAAAAAGACCAACATTCTCTGTCGCACTGAGGCTTTGTACCACGTGTATTTAATGCTATGGGCTCCACCAACAATTGTGTTACAGATGTGATATAACATCTTCAAATGCTGACCTCAGCATCTAAAGCATACATGTCAAACCACTGGTGTGACTGGCCAGGAGTGGGCCAGAATGAAGCAAGAGTGACTAAGTAGAGCTGTGTTCACCAGTTTTCTTTTTTCATGTCACAGGTGTTGAGAAGTGATATAAATGTGACTCTGTTGCTAATGGTCACTGTCTCCCCAGGGTGCAAAACAAAAACCACTTTAGTCAAATTGCATTGCGAACACTTGGCACAGACCATTAAGGAACTGCTTTCAGATTAAAAATCCCCAAAGAAAACAAATGCTGAAGAGGCTTTCGCTGAGCATGTAGATTAGTGACTGTCGTTTTGAAGATGAAATATCTCTTTTTTTATTTCCTTTGCCATGGAGGTTGAGGAGCTGTTGCTGCAAAAGGAGTTAAGAGGCAGCTGTAGTGAGTGCAGCATGTCTCTGGCTGTTGGTTCAGGAGGCAGTGGGCTTCTCTGTGCAGGGTCAGGTGCACATTTCAGAGCAGCCCCTTAATCAGTGGGTTGACCACGCTGGGTCTGTGCCTCCTGCCTGGAATGGTTTCTGCAGTGCAGATTGGGATTGCCAGGGACACCGTGTACTGATGAAATAGAGTGGGAAAAGTACCCTGTTTTATTCTGATTTCTATATACAGGCATCCTGTCTTGCCAGGAGAGCAGTGGAAAGTGCTTGGGTGGTGCTGAAGATGGTGTTCATGCTCTGCTGTCCTTTGCCCTCCCTGCAGCCAAGCAGATCTGGAAACTGGTGCTGACAGGTTCCTTCATAAAAATTTATCTGAATAGTTGCTTCTTTTTTATTGTATAGTCCTGAGTGAAAAGCCCACAATGACATTAGACATGAGAGAGTTTGTGAGAATGACAGTGCTGGATCTGTAAGTTGTTCTGTTTTTGGGAAGGATGGTAGGTCCTTGAGGATCAGATGCTGGATGTGGCTGTGGGCTGGGCACCTGGCTCTTTGGTGCTCTTCATCAGGTCGGTCAGGGTTTTGTGTGTACTTATCTGCAAGATTTCATTTTTCTTACCCCGTGCCTGTTTTGTCTCCCAGGCAAACATGGCCAAGAAGACAGCAGCCCCTTTTACCTCTTTAGACAACACAGAGCTCAGTAAGACTCTGGTTTTGAGAAAAGCATTTCGGGGTTTGTGAAAAACACCACCTAAGAGTAGCAGCTGATTCATCTGTGTGAGGTTTCAGCATCACAGAAGGTTTTCTTAGAATCTTGCATTGAAAAGTGTGCCTGTCATTCACAGTGTGTAAGGGAAAACATTTCTACAGAGTAAACCTTATTCCTTGGGAATGTCCCATAACGAGCTCATTCCATCTGCTGTGACTTTCATGCCATCACCCTTATATCCTCCAGTGAGAGGTGACAGCATTTTTCCCTGAGGTAGCACAGCTTGCTTTCCTCCCCAGTGAGCAGCAGGAGTCCAGTGGTTTGAGTAAGAGGCCTGTAAAGCACACAGTACTGTGTTTGAGAAGCAGTGGCAGTGGCCATGAGACACCACTGCATGGGTCTCCAGCTCGGAGGCTCCAGGGGTGCAGGGATGTCATGTTCCCGGCCCTAGCTCAGCTCACAGAGCTGTCTCCTGGGGAAAAAGGGTGGAAAGCTCTGCCATGTGTGATTTGCCCAGCTCTGCAGAGGCACATGGGAACAGACATGGACTGTGCAGGAACGCAGTGTCCTCGTGTCTTTGTCCCGGGGGGACCGTGTGGAGCCTCCTGCTCGCAGAGGACCGGGATCTGCAGAACAAAATGCTGGGTTTGTCTTAGCACTTGTGAAAAGGACTCAGATCTTAATGATACGTGCTGTTGGCGTAAGCCTTCCAAAATGGACAATGATTTATATATTTCATGTGAGGACAGGATTCCTTAGGGGATGACTCATTGTTTTAGTCTGGAATAATTCCAATGGGAACCTTTTTCAGAACTGGTTGATGCATACCTTACATGGTCTTACTTAGGGGTTTTTTGGGGTTGGTTTTTTTTTTTTTTGGTCTTTCATTTTGTCTGATAATGTATGTTCTTGGCCTATAAAAATTAAACTGTCTCTTTCCTTTCCGAATCAAATCCAGTTGGTATTTACCAAGACCTTATATGGAGAGGGAGTGTGTGTATATATATAAATACACGGATATATAAACGTCTTTATGTATGTAAATATACATATACAGGAGAGATTATAAAAAAAAGTGCATCTATTGCAGAGACAGAGTTTATTTATTTAATAAACGGGTGAATTTTGCTTTAAACATCTTTTCATATCTTAGTTTGAAGCCACAGACAACAACTGGCAGCATAACTGCTTCCATTTATAGAAATAATTCAGTAATGTAGATTGTGGCACTATACTTGTGCTGTGGCCTGTGAATGCTGAATTCACAGCCTGCAGAAGCAGTACAGACGTGACATCTGATATGCAAACAGGCTGTCTTCACTCACTCCTGATGTGGTTGTACATTTTGTCCCCTTTGGAAATGGAAATTACTCCCATGGTGAATCAGTGCAGTCGAGTGCTCTGCAGCACGGGCAATACAGATGAGTAGGGAAGGATAGTTGGAGTCCTGTGCAATGTTTTGGTAAAGGACCCACTGCATCAAGGAGTTTAGGTAACACTCAATTAGTCACCCCTTCTTCACTCACTGTGGACCTCCCTTGGTCTCCATGACTTCTCACTAATGATCCAGTGAGTCTGACACGCCACCAGTGGCCTCTGCCTCTTGCCTCCATCCCTTCTGGTAGCTTGGACTTCTAATGCCAGGATTTCTTCAAGATCCCTGATTTGTTTTTGACTTCTTGCACCTTCTCTCATCATTGCACCCAGTCTGTGGGCAGCCTTCTCTGTATCTACTCCTCTGAAAGTCATCCACCCCTTCAGCAGTGCTCCCTCTGCTTTTGTTCCTCTTGCTGTGATGTGCTTCTAGAAGCTCTTACAGTTCTTCATGTGGCTTGCCAGTTTTGACTCTAACTGAGCTTTGGCTTTGCTAAAACCACCCTTACATGCCTAAGCAATGTTCCTGTGTTCATCCTTGGTAGGATCCTTAACTCTACCTTGTGTATACGACTTTCTGCACTGGAACTCTCAGGATTTCCCAGTTTCACCACACTGCACTGCTGATATCTTGCTTTCCTGAGCACAGGGCTGGAGCTTGCTTGTGCCAAGAAGAGCTTGTCCCTGAAGACAGCTTTAATCTTTCAGATGTTACCTGCAGGATGCTGTCTACCTGTTCCCTACATCAGACACCTTCTGCCTTCCTGAAGTTCAGGGGATATACTCTGCTACTATTTGTCTGTGCACCAAAATGGTTAAAGTTCGATTAAAACAATTTGAACATTGCAAATACCAGTTTTCAGTAAGAAGTTCCGTTTGCACCATGGGAAGTGACTTAGGAAAATACATTTTAAAAGTCTATCTCAAAATAAATGTAGATAATAGAGGTGTCAGTCAACCAGTCATAACTGTAGAAAGGTTTCCAGTCTTGCAGACCAAAATCTCAAGACAAGTGACAAGGCTTCAGGTGACTTGATTCAGGCTCAGAAGATTTCATCATCACCAGGTCTGTACGAGAGCCCTATCCCTGATTTGGTCATGAAACCAAACCCCAAACCGCTGACTAATCCTAATTTAGATCTGGATCTAAACTCCCACTTCCTCTTTCTCATTTCCAATCAAAACAGGTTTCAGTTTGGGTTGGTTCGAGTTCCTGGTGGAATCTCGTTGGTCATTGTTAACTTTTTCTCCCACTGCTATTTGTGATCTCAAAATAAAAACAAACAGAGCAACAACAAACCAAAAACCAAACCCTGAAACAATCCCTTCTCCTCTTCACAGGCCACATGTTTCTATTAACCCAGACCACTGACAACAAATGAAAACATGGTCAAAGAGTGGTGGTTTCGTACCCCTTGTTTTTATACTTATTAATTATATTTGGTTTTGGTCCTTAAATGAGATGTCAATATTTCATAAATCAGGTGAATTTGTTGTTTGGGTTTTTTTTTAATTATTATTTTATTTGATAAATGACAGAGTATATTTAAGTGGGCATAGATTCTACCCAAATATTTTACGTGGTTGCGTTAGCAGTCTCTTACAGAGGTGTTTATCAAGTCTGGCACACAGATAAGGACTAAAAAAGTCATTCCTCCCTCTAAATACTGTGACTTAAAAAGCAAATGTTGGAACAACTGATTCATATCAAACTTAAGGCTCAGTTTTTGGCATAAATCTTAATGGCACACTTTTAAAGGAGTATAAAAACTTGACAGTCAGTATGGGGTTAGATGTATTGATCTTGTTCAGATTGGCTTATCATTGGATGGTAATACCCCCAGGGAAATCTTTGATGCTTTTATGGTATATTGATAAAATGAATTGAAAGGTTTTCTGTTCTTTTGAGCCTCAGTCAAATTTAGGCTACTTAAAGGAAAAGAGCTTGTCTCTTCCCTTCCAAAAGCAGGTGCAGGAGGATGGCAAGGTGTGGACATGAGTCTTCTCTTTTTCTCTAGGGTCAGGAAGGCACTTTGCTTGGTCTAGGACACAGTGCAGTACTGGTTTGTGGTGTGACAACATGAAAAATCATTGGAGGAGGAGAGGCTGATTGAAAGTGCTGTGGTTCCTAGTGGGGTGCAGTGGCACCCCATCCTTTCCTCCCTCGTGGCACAACCTCACCTTCACACAGCATTGTCAGTATGAAATGATGTATTCTTTAGTTATTATTATTCACTCTAGAGGAAGCAGCTGGTTCTTTGGTCTGTGTTCTGATGTGTTTCTGAGCGA
This sequence comes from Ceyx melanurus, assembly GCA_024611195.1. NCBI lineage: Eukaryota > Metazoa > Chordata > Aves > Coraciiformes > Alcedinidae > Ceyx > Ceyx melanurus. The sequence continues at coordinate 18,344 of JANHGL010010652.1, read as the reverse complement.
GCCATCCTGTAGCTTGGTGGAATGTGGTGAGGAAAGCCAGAGCACATGCAGGATGGCAAGGATCTGCTGCTCAGAGGGAGGCACCGAGCACAGGAAGGCCACAATTTGTTTTGCATGGCAAATTCATCAGAACTATAAAGCATTTATTTTATTTTTGATTTTCAGAGAGTTAGCCAATGTTTACATACACAGTACTAGTCTGTGTGCAGACAGAGGCTGGCGCTGTGCCCACGCCTACAGATTCAGAGCCCTCCTCAGCTGGTACCTATCACTGCAGCTCCATTGACTCCACTGAACTGGCGCCAGTTTACATTAACTGAGGAGCTGTTGCATTATGTGGGACGATTTCTTTTTTCCTCTTTGCTTTCATTTTTTGATGAAAAACATGGAAATATCATTCTTGTTAGCTCAGAGGAGTCCTTATTTGGGACATCTACCTCATCTTTGGGTAATAACTTTTTATTTTCTCTTGATTATTCCTGTTCCTGTACAATTTATGATCTACTCATGCTAGCTTTCTAAAAGTAGGATGTTAGGGGTGCCTTCTGCTTCTTGACCTAGCACTGTGGGACTTTTAACTTCGGTTAAGATCTCAGAGCTCTAGGGCAATAATTCCTTACCCTGTGATTAAATATGCGTTATATCATTGAAGTGGTATTCCTTTCACATTTCTGTGATATGTAAGCACAACCCACTAAACAGCAATCAGATGGGTATTTCTGGTCATTTTCCAGGGGCTCGTGAAGCACTGGCTGAAGGGAGACTGCTGATCAAAACCAGTCACAAAAGGTTCTTCTCCTAAATTTAAATTTTCTCAAGGCTATATATAATAAAATGAAAGCTGCCTTAGGCCACGATACTGTCATTTAACATGGGTCAGGAGGTCTGAAATCAGCTCTGTCACACAGTACTTTGTCCAAGATAACTCCATTTATATTTATACCTTCTAGTCCTGTCCTTCCATTTAGGAACTGGTCCAACCTGGGAAAAGATTTCCTTTACATAAATATTTGTCATAGGTCCATTCTATGTCCAGTGGGTCTCAAAAGTGAGAATCTTCTCCTTCCTGAGCTGATGGAGCATTCTAATCTAGAAAACTGTGCAATTACTTCAGGGACATTTCATACTGTTTGTGCATTTCTTTTTAAAAACTTCTTTGGAATCTAAAGATCCCTTTTCAAAACTTTTTCTCCCCTAATTACTATGTTGTTGTCTCTTGTCCTTGAGAAGAGGGATACTTTGGGTTCCTTTTCTGCTATATGTAAAAATTCTGTTTTATCTTCATCTTCGGTAGAATTGTTCTGGACCTTTTCCAATTTTAAATGAACTTGTAGTAAGCAATGAGCGTTTGAAGATGGACTTTGTTTCTCATGTTGAATGAGTGTCTGAATTTTTCTTCCTAATCTTTTGTTACTCTCCTACCTACCCCATATTTTCTCATGCAGTCATCTTGAGTCATGCAGTCACAGTCTGGCCAGATGTTCAGAAGAGCTCTGCTCCCATTTTGGCATTTTATTGAGTAGCCAGGTGTCATGGGTCAGGGTGGCCCTTTAGACCTATAACAGATGCTCCCTTTTAACCCCCCTCCCTTCCTAAAGGGGAAGAGAAAAGGAATAGTGGAGAGAGACTTATCAATTAGAAAAGGAAACTAAAAGAGCTTTAATGAAAATAATAGTAAATAGAATATATACAAATATATACAAACCCATCATCAAACCAAACCCCCACAGTGTGTGTGAAATGAGGATTTCTGTACAATTAACACCACTTGCCTTAGTTGGAGGGGATTTTTTTTTTTTTTAATGTGCCTATATGAGGACTTTCTGATTCATGTTACATGATTTTTACTTCTATTACTTATTAACTTAGGGTATCAGCAGCCTGCTCCGAAGTGTCACGTTTTCCTAAAAATTGAAGAGATGGAAAGAAATTCCTAGATATAGGGAGGCATGAAAATAAGAAGTAGCTGTTGACAACACAACAATTCCTTCATTTCCTAACATCACAGGTCATGTACTGTATTTTAACCTGAACAATAAGGCCATTGTTCCAGGGGAAACAAGCACAGTGTGTGTGAGTTGAAAGGAGCGAGGTTAAAGGCTGGTTTGTTTCTGGCAAGCTGTGCTTTGCCTCTCTCAGGTGAAGAGTGGAGGTTCCATGGGCTGGCAGCTTGCTGAGCTCCTTGCTGCAGGAGAGATGAGCTGAGCTGCTGTGACTGGCTTTTGAGCTGGCCAGCCCTGCCTTGTTTGGTTTCCTGGTGCTATATTCAGCTCTGCTGTTTTCATTTAGGTAGTAAACTTTGGAGGGAAGGGGCTGCCTCCTTCCTGTGCTTTTAGGAGGAATCTTATTCTGTGCAAGGCAGATATCAGCCAAAAGCCTTATTTTCCTTCATAACTGCTGAACAGATACAAAGAGGTTTTTCAGTGTTATTTGGGTGCAAGCAGCTAAATCCTTGGAATTTCAGTAGAGAATTGGCTTTCTAACTGCCCTGCAGAGTCTCTCTCTTCTCTGCTCTGTTAGGGGCCAGACAGCTTGGGGTGGAGGTTTTTATTAAGTCACTATCTAAAGCCTGACTCTTTAAGGGACTGGGGATCAGGACTTTTATTTCCCCAGCCACTCGGATTTATCAGCATCTCAGAAGAATTGTGAGGATCACTCCACAACAGAAATTACTTGTGTCACTACTGATAAAGGGATATTACAAGCTGCAGCAGTTCTCTCTGATCAGCTCTAATTAAGTTCAACTGTTTTTCAGTTTAGAATATACTGCAAATGATATTTTATAGCCAGACTAAAGAAAACTTGTTCCCTCAGTACTGGTTGTTTCTGTATTGGAATTCCAAGTAGAATTTTGTACTCCTAATTAGAAGCAAGGTGTATTATTTAGTCACAGGTGTGGTAGTTAAATGCAGTAATACTGATGTTTATGGTAGAAAGGACAATTTAATTGTATCTGTATTCAAGAAATGTAGAGAAGACCATAAAGCACTGATTTAAAAATTTACTGCTGATGTTGTTTATACAGTTGTGTCAATGCTACAATTCTGTAATTAAGTTTGCAAAAACAAGTGCTTAAATGTTGGCACTGTGAAGCAGATTTTTTTTCAAAGACATTTAAGAGTGTAATTGTGCAGATACATGTTTTTCAGCAGTGGCTTGTACAGCCTGGGTATTATTGGTTCTGCTGCTTCTGCTTCACTGGGAACAGAGTTCTCAGCCTTTCTGGAAGTCAGATGCACTACTCTAGGTACTCAAATAGGTATGGAAAACTTGCGTGGCTTTCCAGACTTTGCTTAGCATCTACATATATCCAGAGAGCTATTTACTTGTACACAGCATGTTATAAAAACAAGAAAATTTACTGTTTAATATATTTGGGTTTAGACTTGCATTCTTTCTCCTATCAAGCAAAGTAGTAGTGCAATGGTTTCTTAATCTTCTAGCTGTATTTCCCAAACAGCAGGTAAAAGCAGATAGCCAGGTCTGTGGAGGCTGGTCTCTGCCAAAACACGATGTGAAATTTCAGTATAATCCACTGCAGTCTTCTGTTTACACAGCCATACTGTCCTGGGACAGAGTCGCACAGATTGCAAGCATTCTTGCTACGAGGAATCTGGGTCTGACAGCAATAGCTGATTCCCAAACTCAGCTCTGTTTAGAAAACTGGCTCTATTATCCCAGATTATGGCAGAGAGCAAACACTCCTCCAGTTTACCATAGCCATACCAGCAAAAGCTTTCTTTTAGGAGTTAGAGTTACCAAACAGAGCATATTTTCCCAGGAATGGCCGTTTGCTTCGAAGACGATGGGCAGGATTGCGCCGCAGGGCAGTGCTGTTGGCATGGCTTCTACTGGAAGCAGCCCCAGGGCAGGAGGCAGCACAGCGTGTGGCACAGGGGCTCCTCACCAGACCACCAGCTCAGGCATGGGCAGGCTGCATACATTTACAGATGAGGTTTTCAGTGTGTGGATTTCATGTCCCAGCTTGGCACAGGGTTCATCTCCACCTCATGGTGCAGGCCAGATCACCCTGTCGAGGTGCACTCGGAGCACAGTGCTTTAGGGGACATCACAAGAAACAGGAAAACGACTTAAAAATCCCACCCTTTTATTGTAAAACATCCTCTCTCCAAACAAAACCCTTCTGTTATTTATAAAGTTGAACACTCTGTGTTTGGGGGTGAGGGGAGACTGCTGTCTATCACCACATCTGCAGCATTGCCTTCAGACATACTTCTTCTGGGGACTGACTACTTTGTTAGAACCATAGTTCAATGAAAATATGGTTCCTCTTAGCAGATGCTCAACCCCTACTTAGCAATTACTGTCTAGTGTTTATTTTGCAGTGGTTACTGAGAGCTGTTGAGTCACTGACATCTTTGTTGAGAGTCCTGCATGTTTTTTAGTAGTGCCATTTGATGAAGCCAAAATCTGATTCTCAATGTCTATTGTTTTTCATGAGCTTTTAGAAAAGTCTTATTTAAAGAAAAGCCCAGAAAACAGTTTTACCTGATCAGGGGTCAGTTCATATGGCCAGACAGGAACACCAGAAGGGTGTGTGGATTCTGAGTGTCATCTTCATGCATACAGAGGTCAAGAGACTGACACAGCATATACAGATAGGAAGCCTTAAATATGTGCTAAGAGTGTATTTGTAACATGATCCTTGTTAATTCTCTGTTCATTTTCAAAAATGACTCGGTGAAAGACCCTAACGACTCATGAAGCCCCTACATTCCAGTGTTTTATTGTGAGGTTATGCCAAAATCCTTTAAAAAGGTGGCTCAGGATGCCATTTAATTTAACTATTCTGGACGTGTGAGCCACTGCTCTGAGGGAACAATGATACTTCTAAGATGACTCAAGCAATCTGGATGTAATTTTCAACTGTCACAGGGACTCTGTGCTGCCTTAAATAAGTCATGCAGAGATTGCTTGAGAAAAGAATGTGAACTTCTGACCGGTGCCCACATTTTCAGTATTAGATTTTTTTAAATCCCGGCATATTTGTCATGTAAGCCTGAAGATGCCTCTGTTTCTGCTGATTATTTTCCCCAGTGTGATTAACTAGGTATCTGGCCATCACCAGCCCTGCCTGACTCTTAATGTTACCACCAGTTTAAGTTCTCATGCCTCAGCTCCCCTTGCTGGCAGTGTGTGCACAGGGACTCCCCTCAAAGGCAGAGGGATGGCTGCTCAGAGATCTCTCTACTGGGGCTCTGGAAGCTTCTGATGGAAGTAAATAGTGAGTAAATGGTGTAGTGGGTACGAGGTGATTACTCATGGTTCTTTCTGTTCCTACCCTTGACTCCCTAATGCACATTCTTGTGTCAAGAAGTACTGTCGATGCAGCACCACAGTACCACAGATTTAAAAACAGGAGGAGGAACAAGAAACAATTAGATGCAATTATAATTACAGTCTGGTGACTGCAAGTTTGTTCTGGTTGATTAGACAAGCTGAATGAGAAATTTCTTTATCATGAAATTTTTTATCATACCACCACATGTACAATCCGTTGTTTACACAGAAACCTCCATATTATGCTTTGTTTAGTTTAAAAATCAAGTCCTATTTTTAAAATATAATGACATGCCAGTAAAACCAAAAGGAGCATTGGCATAGTCATTCACTCACAGCCTCCTTTTGTTACCATTTTTTCCCCTGGCAAATAAAAAAGAAAATCATGCCTTCTAATAGGTTCATTTGTAAACTCAGCGGATGTGGGCAAATAAGGGGCAAGTGAGGCAGCTGCGTGACCAGGATTCCTGACTTGTGAAAGCAGCTTTTTGGCAGTGGCAGCCATGTCTTTGGTTTGTTTTGCTTTGGCTGGTGTCTAATAAGGCCCCAGATTTCCTCCTTGTTCTGGCTGCTGTTGAATTGCTGATGAGTCTGATAAGGGCATCTCAGGGTCATCTGACTGAAGGTTTGTGGGAGCCTGGACTAATCATACAGCCCAAAAGCACTGATCTAATTGTTTTAATGTTGTTTTTAACCTGGTTCTCTTGCACGGTCCCAGGCATGATCGATGCTATTTTTGAATAACTCTCAGTCATTTCTGGAGCCTTGCAAAGGGAGTCCACGGCTAGATTTCCCCACTGTGGTTTCACCCGTTCCCCCGTATTCCGGTCAAGATGTGGCATCCTCCTGAAACGGACGCTTGTCTGAGCTGGGAGCCGTGGGATTGATGTTTGACTCACTGGGTGAAGCTGTATCACAGTGATGTGATTTAGGTTCCTTTGGTGCCAAGTATGAGAGGGCTTGGTGGTGTTATTTTTAGGAATTGCTGGAGACTTGACACTGAGAAGTCTCAACTCGGTGCTACAGAAAACCTCCAGCAGGACCCTCTCAAGGACTAGCAGAGCAAGCCTGTGCTTTTAACATGCCTTAATGAGGATTACCTTGTAAAAGCTAATGTTCAACAAACCTGTGCTCATGTATTGTTTGTTGCTTCTACTAATTTTGTATTTTAAGGGAAAAAATATTTTAAAAGCTAGTTTCTGTGTTAGACTGAAGTGATTGTGTCCTTGCCCAGCTCCAGGTAGTGTGGGCATTTGCCTTGTGAAACGACCACACATTTCAGAGGTTGGCACAATATGATTACTATATTCAGCTCCCCAGGCTTCTTAGAGTTGCAAAGGACCATCTATTGCAAAGTAACAAGAGATCATGAGAAAGTTTGTGGGTGTTTACAGGAATTTGCAAATTTCCCATTCATTTTCTATGAGAGACTTGCAAGGGCTGGCATTTCCTGACCAAAACAAATGAGGAGGATGGTAGGAGGGGAAAAAAATAATCACTTGTCTACATCATATTGCTAATCATGTATTCAAAGTTGCAGGAGGTACAGAAAGAAACTGAATAGGTCCGTGTGGATAATGGGAAAGATAATTGTAAGTCTGCACATAAGGCAGGCTGAGAACCAAGATCTCGTGGCATGCACATGGCTTGTTAGCTGTGGGCGACAGCTCCAAGTCAGACTTCTCAGAGATTAGGTGGTCTGTGGTGTTGGCTCCTTCTGCACAGAACTAGCCTTGGATGTCGAGATTACGTTCACAGCTCCCAAACTTAAACCTCAGCACACCCACAGATTCCCACAGTTTTGTCCTACAGAATATCTCCCCTAACACAACTCTCCCAGTTCTCGGGAGCTTTCTGTTCCCATCAGCTTTGTTCTGGACAGATTGAACCTGGCGTATCTTCCCACCTGTGATCAGATCTCTTGTGTTAAACTTGAAGTATAATTAAGCATTACCCATTTGCTCTTTGTTGCAGCAGGACATCTACTGCAACTGCCCCTCTGAATGCCATAGCAAGCATTGCAGCCTTTTTTGCCTGCTTGCCTCAGTTTCTCTCTGAGAATGGGTGAAGGAGCTGTTGCTGGAAGTTCATCTTCATATGAATTACTAGTACAAGAAAATAACACCTATTCTCTTTTTTGCTCATTGCTGCTTGTTTTAGTTTACTAAAGGGGCATGTATTTAGTGATCAGTCAAGCTACAAATAATCTGTAATTTGGGAACCATCAATTAATGATCACAGTTTATCAAGGCTCCTTTGTTGTAGGTGAAATATAGATGCAGAGGAAGACAACAGAGATGGAAATCTTAGTAAACAAAGTAGAGAAAGGATGGATTGGAAAGGGAAACCCAGTCAGAATAATGGCAAGAGTTACAGAAGGACTGACATCAGAAATCTTACTTGTGAAACTCTGCTGCCTCAGTGTCTTTTCCATGTGACTGCTTTACTCATGTGTTTAGTCATGCACCTTATTCTTTGCAAAACATTCCCATGGCTCAGGTTAAATGCATGTATTAGCCCTACTGGGACTGAAGAGGCTTCTCACGGTACCTCAGTAAGAACCATATGTTTGTGCTTTGTTGGGCTGGGGTTTGTTATACGTGTTACACCAGTAGTTAATTTCCTCACAATCAGGAAAAAACAGTTTATCCCCAGCAAAGAATTCAGCAAGGCTGTCAGCAGTGTGTTTCTGCTCTGTATAGACAGTGCTCACAGCAATTCATCTCTATGGGAATCAATAAAGGCCACCCATTCTTTCTCAGTGAAGACCACCAATCCTTCAGTTGTCATGACTTCTCTGAGCCCATTGTTCCTCACTTCCTTTCTCATATAATAATTCTGACTTCCATGACCTTTCTGTCTGCTCCTCCAACATGGATTTTAGAGTACCTACCACAGAAACAAAGCTGAATCCCAATGATTATTGGTCTTCATTTCACCCTCGGTGGAGCTGTATTTTCCTTTCACTTCATTTCCGTTTGGAGTTTCTTTTCCAATCCCTTTAAATTGTCTGTCTCAGCTGCCCGGACTGCAAAGGCTTCTTGTACTCTTACTGTGTTTTTCTCACACCCCTCTGAAAGCCACAGGGTCAAAACAATGCTTGTAATCTCATTTGAAATCCCATGTGTATGTTGTTTAGTTATGTTTTCGTGCCAGTTTTCTTGACAGATTTTTGCTTTTAAATAGGGGTTGCAATTTCTTCTCAGGGGTTGAAGATCTGGCTTCAGAGAAATCAGGAAAAGCTTCCATTACCTTCAGCCAGGCCAGGATTTTGTTCAGGTTCCTCAAAGAAGAAAGATTGCTGTTATTTCTTGTTCCCACCATCTCTAGATTTTTAGTAGACTGTATAGAGGTTTAGGAAATGTGAAAAAAATGCTAAAATCATTAGAGGTAAGAAAGAGGTTTCTTTGAGTCTGTATGAGAAGGATGAGTTTTGTTGGTTTTTGTTGTTGTTGGTTTGGGGTATTTTTGTTTGTTTTTGTTTTGTTTTGTTTTCTTTCAGATCAGTTTAACCACAAGGTTGGTGGTTTTTTTTAGCTTTAAATAGTATGCTTGGTTTTTTTGCCATTCTGCCATCCTTATTTACACTGAGTGTGTTCCAAATGCCGGTGACGTTAGTGAAAACTGCCATGGAACTCAGCTGCCTTCTGTCAAGTGCGTGTTAGTGTTTCACTGCTCACACAACGCCAAAGGGAAATATGATTGCAGGGAACCTGATTTACAAGGATGCAACAAAGTGCTGCCTGCATGTGCTTTGGTGTCTGCATGAACCCTCAGTCTTCCTTTTTCCACTAATGACAGAGAATTCAATACACATTTTTCTGTTTCTTGTAAAATAGCAGAAGGTGATAAAACTACATTAAAGAGCAGTATTTATTTATTGTGGGGTTTTTTTCCTGTTTTGGGCTTCAATCTGTATTTGCTGCATTTATAGCATTTGATTTTTTTTTTGTCTAATACTTCTGTATAGAATATGTAGATTACAGTCAAATTTACATCTCCATCTGAACTCTGTAGAAGAAATTTAAGAAGTGCTTTGATTGCAGAAAGAGGTAGAAAACAGCAGTGGGAAACAGCTCTATTTTTTTTTTACATAAGATACTGTAGAATTTCCAAAAATACTGTAGAATTCTTATTTTGGACACTTGGCAAAAACTGTATTGTGGGAAAATAAGGCATCTTTCTCCCTGTGAACATGGACAAGACCAGGTGATGAACTAAATAAATAGCACAGCTATTTGGCAAGACTGCTCTTTTGTAACAGGAAACTTATTTCTAATTTAAACTGTGTATGAGACGCCGGGCACTCCAAGTCGAATTTGTTGCACTAACTGTGCCCCAGGGGTTTGCTGACCAGTTAGGAGGATCAACAGAAGAAACAATAAAGCATTTTTATTAGCCTTCAAGTCAGACCAGTGGGAATTTTTCAGACAAGGGCCTACCCTGGACCTTTTTCATAAACTCACTTTCTCCAGAGTATTTGATAACAAGAGAAATAAAAATTATCAGATGAAGGTGGAGGAAGAGGGAGACAAAAAGCGACCATTTGTTAATTAGTCAGACGTTTTGGAGATGTCAGAATGTGTCAGCTCCATGCTGTTTCTGTCAGCCATTGGGAAGAAGTGGCTGTGGACGTGTCTCTGTCAGGAAACTATGAGCAGGATGAAGTTTGTGCATGCGTGAAAACTACACTGCTGCTTCGACCTGAACTGTCTCCTCTTTGACTTGCTGCCTTGGTGTGATTACCGCCTTCGAAGGTCTCAGAGAAAACAAAGGGACTGTGCAAAGATCCTTTGAGAGATGTGGATTTCAGCTGGAGATACTTGGAGTTATTGGTGCTGCGTGCTGTTCTCTGTGGCAGTGCTCTACCTGCTGCTTTCAGACCAAGCTGTTCAGCTGCCCTCACTGCTAGAGCCACTGCAGCAGTGGAGCTGAGGGACAACTGCCCTAGTTTAGTCTGCAGCCTTCTGGCCATGCTCTGAACATTTTCATTTGTCAGAAATAAGGATCAAGCATCTCAAGCAGCAGTACAGTTGTCTGCTAGATCTGCTAGATAACACTACTTCTAGAAGCTAAGCCTTTTGACTGAGGCTTGTTTCCCTTGGCCAGTAGTCGGGTCATCCATCTTACTATAGAAGGAGATGAGGTTGGACAGACAGGAGCTGCCTTCTGCAAACCCATGCTGACTGGGCCTGATCCCCGGGCTGTCCTCCCGATGGCTTGGAATGGTGCTGCAGATTATCTGCTCCATGACCTTTCCTGGCACCAAGGTCAAACTGCAGGTCTATATTTCCCAATCCTTATTACAAGGATGCTCAGATCCTTCTATCCTATTGTTGGAACTGAATCGTTGGGCACTGCACAAGTGGGATTCTAAACCAGGGTTCTTAAGCAAGGTCACCTGATTTTCAGTGTTAGTTCTCTTGAATTCAGTGAATCTGAAGCTATTTTTTTAACTATACAAGAATCTCAGTTGTTTAAAAGTATCATCAGTGTGATGAATGATCAATTAAACTTTCCTTGCAACTGTTGACTTGAATTTTGAGTGACTTTTTTCCATGCTAGAAGCAAAACCAAGCTTATGGGTACCTCTGTATAACTTATTGACCTTATTTTTAGAGATGACCATCAGGATTTCAAAGCAAATTAATTTAACTGTATGTCATTACTCTGGTGTCTTTAAAGACTTAAAATAAATTTTTTTTCACACTGCATATGCTAGTCAAAAACCTGGAAATACCACAGTTGATGAACTGGTGACAGATCTGACCAGCTCGGGTTCTTTGTTTTATTTTCTTTTGTGTAATTACCAGTCAGTCATTGATTTCCTTATTGTCAAAGTCGTTAGAAAGCTATGGAAAACTTTACCCTAAAATGCTGGGTTTACTGGCTTTTTGAGCTATTTCTTGAAGAAAAAAATGTAAAAAACGTGGAGAACTTGCAGAGTCTCTGCCCTCAAGTCTTTTTACAAGAAACTATTTTTTATTATTAGACACTGAACCAAGCTGCTCTGCAAATTTTCCACTCGTATTAACTGCAAATAACTTTCAGCTTGTATTAACCCTTTTTGGTCATGAGAAGCAAAACTGTTTTCTATTTGTGGGGTGTAATGAGAGAAACAGATTACTTTGAAGCTGGGTCTGAAGCAGAGCTCTTTTGTGTTGGGACTGTGTCTGTGAACTCCTCCGCTAACATTTTCATTCCTAACTCTCCTCAGAGAATGGAAATATTTTTATCAGCTGGGACATTTTGGGAAATACATCCATGTAGTGCTGTATTTGATCTTGCGCCCACTGAATAGACAGTGTTCTGGTTAGACTTTGGGAAGTGACTGTGCTCTTCAAGGGCTGTCCTGAGAAGACACCAGTGTCTGGCAGGTCCAAGCTGCAGCTCGAAGCTCAGTTGCTCTCTGTCTCTGGTTGTCTAGAGAGGCAAGCAGCAAGACCTCAGATATGACTGGGCATGAAGATGCCATCTAACAAAAACTGCTAATAGGAATAAAAATATTAACACAGTTAAGAAGGAAAGTAGCTCTTTTTAAGAGGGGAATTCTCTAGGCCTGTGCATTCCCTCTGAAATGCCTGCGTCATGCTGAGGTCATTTTCCTGTCTTGACTCCTAAATCCTCCCCAGTGGCCTAACTGCAGTAGAGTGGAACTTAGGCTGACATTTTTCAGGTGCCTTTATGGGAACTGACAGTGGAAGCACGGGGGGAAAGTACATGCTTCAAAGGTGTTGATTTGGAATCTAAACATTCCTAGATTAAGGATGCTGAGCTTAGTGCCAGAACTCTTAGAACATGTCCAGCTGCAATTGACCTGAGCTGATCTGTATTTTCAGTGCCCCACTCATTCATATGGATTTGAGGATTGACTTTATATTGGAGATAGAAGTTGAAGACTTTGCTTTCCAGGACAGGTTTTTATCTGTTTTTCTTTATAATAATTTATTTTATGAAATGTAGAAATTAATTTTCACATTCATTAAGAACTTTTATGAGAGAATTGCAGTATAAGGTGGCTTCATTTTAAATGAAGCAACATCTTCTAGATGAGGAGATTTTTATACTTACTCCCACTGTGCCACAAAAGTAGGGAAAAGACGCTATGACTATTTAAAATTCTTGCTCTAGAAAGATTCCCAGGTACTTTTGCAGTTTTTAATGGGAATTATGGAACAGAGGCACTGGACTATAAAGTTCATTAGGTGTTTAAAATATATTTGAACTTCTTTGCCAGACAAAATTAACGGTTGGCAGGAGGTCACACAGGAACCTCTTGGCAGAGCTGAAAAGTGTTTCCAGCTTCCCTGCGGTGCCTTCAGAAGGATTCTGGCTTTTCACTTTCTTTGCTGGGTGTTGAACAAAGTTCTCCAGTTCAGCGTTTGCTGAAGTCACCAGAACATAACCACAGGCTTGAAGAGAATCAGGTCACAGATCAAAAGCACGAGTAGCTGTGTTATCATAGCAGTTATCTGAGTTGTACCTACTTATTCAGACCAGAAAGCTGATCTTTAGAGTTTTACGTGTGACTTTTTATTCTCGTTCAGGTCGAAGTTTCCGTGGTGGAATTTCTTCTGGCTTCTTTTGCAGTGAAGCTACTGCTTTAGGTGTTGTCATTTTGTTTGTGTGGTTTTGTTTGTTTGTTTTTCTTTTTGAAACTGTCATATTTCCACCTTCACTATCAGGAGAGAATCAAGTCATCTTCAGGCTGTGTCTTCTATGCCTCTGCTGGTTACTCTCCCATGATGTTCTTCAAAAATAATCATGGCAACCAAAATAACTAGTCTCATTTGGAAATTGTCACCAAAAAGAAGTATTACTGTCAGTATTTTTACCGTTTGTTTGTTGTTTTGTTTTTTTTCAGGACTCCGCTTTATGGGCTTCAAATCCCAAGCCAGGAGACTGGTACAGTGGCAGCTTCAGTGTCCTGATGGCTAAATCCTGTCCCACCCTGTTTGCTTAATCTGGCATTGTGAATCCTGTCCACACGTCAGAAAAGGTAAATGTGTCTTCTTTGTGTTCTCATCCACCTGCTTGGCTGTGCTGCTGATAAGAATGAGTCTGCAAGGTTCTGGGAGCCAGTTACCCTCATGGGTTTTGAATTGGAAGTTGTTGTTTGACTCTGTTGAACTTGATGCACCAGAACAGATCTCATTACAGGTTTGGGCCCCAGGTCATAAGAGAAAACAACAGATGGATGAAATGCACATAAATGAGGGGGAAGATAAAAGGAGCAGAGCTGGGAAAGGTTTCGGCTGATTGGAGGAGGGAAGGCTTAGCCTGGTTATCTAGTCCAGTCCCTTGTGAGGTTCAGCATTTCTGTCCTCTATGGAGGCAGGCAAAGAAATAAACAAAGGAAGAAAAACCCAAACAGAGAATCATGTCTGGGAGGCAGAAGTATTCTAGATAGAAAAATAAGCTGTGTTATGGGTGTGGAAACACTGAAGTTGTATGTAGACCAGAACTATACTGAAGTTGTGATAATTTTGCCTCTGATAAATGATGTAGCTGTGTATCCAGATTGTAAAATGAGTTTCTAGAAGAAAATATTTTCTCCTTAAAATTAAGCCAGAAGATTTAGTGCTGGAAGGCTGTGCTGTGTGCTATGATTCTTTCCTTCTGAGAGTGCAAATCTTCCTTAATTTATGAATTCATTCTTGAAATCTGAAAGGTGGAAAGTTTTGCTGTACTACTTACCTTTGCATAGGTATCTCAGTGAAAAAGGGGGAAGGATGAAGCAGAGGATGGAGATGGGCTCTTAAGTGTGTTTTATTTTGCCAAAAAGTCACATGTTTATAATCATCCCTTTGCATTCAACTGTAGAAACAGTGTCAGAATCCACAAGGGGCTGTTGTGTTTCAACAAGGCTGCTCAATTTGTTTTTAATTAAGCATAATTATTTATTGCAAGACATGCAAGTACTGGTAATATCATCTGATTCCTGGGAAGGGGGTGGGGTATTTTGCTTTGGTTTTGGTATTTCTCTCTGTGTCTTGGTTTCAATCTATCTCAATCATACTTTTTTTTTTTTTCTCTTTTTGACAAGTAAAAAGAATGTGTTTGAGATACATTTTAAAAAGTATTGTTTATCCTGACAAAAAGAACAGCCAAAAGAGTAATCTTGAAAGATTTCTGTAATAGAAATGAAACAATCAACACAGAAATATGAGGAAGAAATTACACCCATTAAATACATCTAGACTGATGAATGATATGATAGCTGCCTATTCAAGTTGGAAATTTTACACATGATTGAAGCTTTATTTAGTCTAATGAAATGTGCTTCCTGAATGCTGCATCTGAGTGACGGCGTGACCTAGAGCACAAAAGAAAGTATTATGTGATTAGACTGAGATCATTCTCATTTAAAGTCACTGTGATATAATTTTAAGTTTTTAGTTAGCAGCACACACTTTTGTGTCCATTGCCTCTTTTATTGTGAATACCTTTTCAGGACTTGTCCTTCCACAGGCTTGTTTGAAACTCTGCACAGATTAACAGCAGTGGAGTTCGGAGTTCACTGATTTTTTTTTTAATTATTATTTGTTTGTTTGTTCATTTGGGTTTTTTAAACCCCCCCTCCCAAAGTGATGTATAGTGGAGTGGAGGAAGCTGATGTTTCAGAATAGGCTCATCTTGTGCTGATTTCTTTCTATGGTCCCTGGTATATTATTTAAATTATTTGTTCTTTAGCTCAGGATCTGATTTATATTCCTTGTGTGACCTATGAAAATGTGTTAGTTGCATCCTTTATAGCAATGATGTTAGTTCTTGGTGAAACCACTGATTTGAGATGTGCTCTCTTCAGCTCCTTAGCTACAGCAGCTGGGATCTCAGGAGCCATACACTGCCTTACACAAACAGGAGTTTGTACCCAGATCTGCACTACGCATCTCTTACCTCACCTCACCTTTACGAGCTGGATCTTTACTTTGAAGCTGGATTGTGTAGCAAGCTGGAAGGCAGCTAGCCACACAGAAACCACCAGTGCTTTGATTAAAAGCTATTAAATCACATTAGGCTTGTGCAGAATTCAACATGGTTCATAATACAATTTTATGAGCTTTTGAGATTTCTGGCACCATAAAATGATTTTGCTAATGGGTTTCAGCAGTTGTTACTTAAAGTGATGTTAAAAAGTAATGAAGGGGGAAGTGAATGCAAGGGGTGAGCTTGCTTTTCAAGATTCCAGTTCTTCAGTTTCCTATCTGAGGAGTGTTGTCAGGGGTAAGCAGGCATTAAATGGATTCAGTGTGACTGCAGACCCCATATTTCCAGATGAGGAGGAACCTGCTGACGACAATTCTGAGTTTGAGCTCGTTAGCTAGGATGACCGATGAACACCCAGGACCAGACAGATAAGCCAGACACTTAATCTATCTACTGTATGTGCTCAGTCAGACTAAAGCTTTATCAATCATTTCAAACTGCATTTCAAGAGCATATTGTATAGTTTCCTGTTACCATAAATCACTGAATTTGGAGCCTGTAGCAACTTAGCTACCTCCTTCATGAGGCAAATCACAGTATCCATGTACCTGTAAGTACCTTACTTTCTGCCCGTGTGAAAGATTAATTTCTCATAATTCCTTGGCACTTTTTTTTTTTACCTAATTAAACCTTTAATTAAAATTTGGGAAGGCAAAATAAGAAAATCAAGAACAGCATCTCAAGAGTTTTAAAAATATCTCAGTTTGATACTTAGAGCAACTTTCTCAGATAACTTTTTAACTCACTCCATGGATATCTTCTTGATCAACATTTTATTTCCAACTACCAATAAAATGTGTAGACCTGATAAAAGGATATTAAAAAATGCATGCATTAATTGCAGAATAAAATCATATGCTGAGAAACAAAATATATTTTCGTAAAGGAGGTTTCCCTATTTTTTACCTAATACTTTTTTTTTTTTTATAATTCAAGCAACCTATATACAGATAAGGAAAGCCAATGCACTTTATAGTTTGTGACACTATATATATATAATTTAGGCTTCAGATGTACTGAAGACTCTTTTTTACCAGAGTGCTATGAATATGAGAACTAAATCACACCGATGGTTCACTTAGTCCTTTAATCTGTTTCTGCTAATAACCAAATGCTGCAGTGAGAGGTCTCAAGGTTCAGAACAACAAAATTTGGGATAATCTGTTCTTCACTGTTAGCTCACCTCAGAGATTCACTGCAGCTACCATCTGATTTAAGCTTCAAGATGTGAGGTTAATAAATGTTTCAAAACTCACATCAGTATTAAGATTAAGATAAAATGAGATATTCCCAACACTGAGAGAGATCCGTGACTCCTTTTGGAGCTTTGCTAAAATGGCCTGTACCTGTGCAGACAGCTTTCAACACGCTGGTTGCTGGGAATAAATTAAACATCATGGCTTAATTTTTTAGAAGCATCTGCATTTATAACATCAGAATTTTGCCTTTGTTACTTTTAGCCATTGTCCTACCTCGTTATATTTTCCCTTGGTGTGCACAATTGCTTGGGTCTCAGAATGACTCTTAAATGGCTGCACAGCATGGATTGTTGATAAAACACCAGGGAGAGGGTGTGTGTGAGAAGCTAGTGGAGCACATTTGAAGGCATGCTCCAATTGCAGAAGTTACAGCTTATTAGTCACAAGTTCTTTCATTAGTTCAAATTATATTTTCAAATATATTGAAATTCTATTTTGTGGTATTATTTTCTAATAACTGGTGAAGTCTGAGTATAGTTTCTATAGTAAATAGCTGGTATAGATTTGGATCAGCCTTTGTGTGTTATAAAACTGTCAACTACTGCTATATTTAGTCATGGTGTAGTGGCTAGAACAGTTGAGGAGGAGGCATGATAATGTCTGTGGGACAAATTACACATCACAAACAAATTAATTTTATGTAATGCTTGGCATAAAACCTATGAATTTGGAGCATGACCATAATACGTGTTTTTACTGCCAATAATTATCACCTGCTGAAATCACGTCTTGAACGAAGAGTGGATCTGGTGATGTTATGGTAGATGCATAGAACAGAAATAAGCAGACATCTGTAAATGGATGTGAAGTACTTGACCGTGCATACACTTCAGGTGCATTCAGAGAGCTTTGCTTTCTCATGCTAATTTCAGTGAATGAGTGGGATTATTTCCATGGGTTTCAGTGGACTTTTGGATTGAGTCCCAGAGCCTGATCTCATACTTTATTTGGAGGAGATTTCTGAGAATATGCAGGCCTGAGCATCCAGGGAGCTAGCAATGCTGAAGGGATTGGAAGGGGCCACAGAAAGGACCCCTACTTACCAGGTCAATAACTTCCCCAGTGCGTTCTGGTGAATGTGAGGCAGTTGGTGGTTTGTTTCGCCTACTTAAAATCAGACTGAGGGAGCGTTGGGTCACATCCTTTGATAGTTATGGATTGGCTGGCTGCAGATGCTGATCAGCTGTATTAAAAGCAAAAGGTGACACTAAAATAAGATTTTGGATTCATGGACTGTGGGAAAACAAGTTATGCAGCATTTTTACATTTTCTCTGTTGAAATGCAACTCTTGATCACCATAATTTTGAATGATATTTGGTTTCTCAGACTGTGTGAGCCACAGACTGAAGAAGAGTCATGCTTCTCCACAACACGTTTCTGAGATTTGTCAGTTATACTTATGCTCCTCAGGCCTGGGGAAATTAATGGAAAGTGGTTTCCAGGAATATTCTGATTATTATTATGAAGAAACTCACAGCCACACCAAATAAATTCTAATGGTGTTTGTACTGACAAATGATTTATAGTGATGATGATGTAGTTTAAAAGTGCAACACAGGATTTTTTTGTTGTTGCTATAAAATTTTTTTCAGGAAATAACTCATTTTAGTGGGAAAATTTCTGCAGTGACCAGCTTCAGGGTAGGTAGGACTGCAGCAAGGAAGAGATCTGAAGCAAAGAAGGCTGGTGGACATGAGCCAGCAGTGTGCATTTGAGGCCAAGAAGGCCAATGGCATCCTGGGCTGCAGCAAGAGAAGTGTGGCCAGCAGCTGGAGAGAGGTGATTCTGCCCCT